>KZ809333.1:25040-37710 GCA_000696205.2 Oncopeltus fasciatus | reverse complement strand
AGTTATATATCTTTTCGACTCGGTTGAGTTTTTAAAAAGATATGTTTTATTTTACATCCGAAATAATAGGTACAATCGTAACTACTTGCTAACTCTTAAGCTAATACAAAAGGTACAACTGCATCGGATGGGCGAACCCTGGGAGAAGTGACTAGGACGAGCTACACAGGAGAACTGCAAGGAGGAGAGGTGTGTTAGGCTGGAGCTGGGAACTGTAGAGAGTGGGGGATTCTGGGAATGCTTATTTCAATGTTACAGTCTCAGCATGAATAGTAGTATACTAAGGGAAAATAATAGTCTACGTAGGGGTTTCACAATATGTCACTTATATATATGCCTTGACCAAAGTTTGGAATTAACTTCAATTAAACATTTTGTCCAAATAAAAGTCCACGAAGCGTGGCTCAGTAAACTTAGCAGTCTTCCTCATTGTCCAAAAGACATAAAAAATAGTAGAAGAATTTGATTAAGAAAGCCAGAAATGGAACATATCACATTCTAGTATTAGGATTAGGATCAAGTTATAGGGCGATCAAGATCATGGTTATTACGCCCTGACTGTTGGGTTAATTAAATTTTTTCATATATGCCTGTTTCTCTTAAAATGCACATAAGTTTGTCTACATTGGATTCATGGTTTGCCAGGGATGCCGACAGTTGTCTTGGGAGGTTTTTGCATGTAAATAGATTAGTGTAATATGGGCATTCCTCGATGAAATGTTGAACGCTCATTTGAGAGCTACATTTAGGGCATATTGGTGGTTGATCTTTAGTGATTAGATGCACGTGGGTATGATTGGTGTGACCTATTCTAAGTCTGGTTAGTACGACTTCTTCTCTTCTGTTCTCCCGGTTTCTTCTATCACATTCTATGTCCTAGAGGAAATAAAATATAGAGTGCTCAATCTTCTTAATTATATTCCTAAACAGATGCTTCGTTATGCTTATATAGAATTTAACGAAAAAAAAAAAAACGATATAAAATTAAATTTTATTCTTATTATATTCCATAAATAGTAACCAAAACACATATAAATATAGATATTATCATTATAAATTAAGGTATTTTTCGAAACTCTATTTCTCCTTACTTAATTTCAACAAAATATAAATAAAATCAATGACTACTGGTATCTTGATATTCACAGGGGCACATAAGGAATCCTCTGTCAATAGAAAGAGAAGCACAGAAAGAAAAATCAAACTTTTGTACTTTTGATTCGAAGACCTTTGGCTTGCTGTGACAACAACTCTCAAACTTATTAAATTAGAAAGAACAATGTATTTAATATGAATACAGTAAAAACTTTATTAGTGATAAATGTGAGAAAATAAATTTTACACCTTACTAAGCGGTCATAAGGCTCGTTAGGTGGTTTGTAATTTTTTTTTCAAACAATAATAAAATATATATTAAATATATTTATCTTCTCCCTCTCCCTCCATCAATAATCTACAACTGATTCCTGCGATTAATCTTCATCAGACTGCTACCAAAAATAAAGTTAAACAAAGAATTTTGACCTCTTCATTTTATACAAAGTCGTACATTCAGAGACATATATATCCACTCACACGTACACAAACAAATATGTATATATATAAAATATATATAGTGTATATGTATAAAATATGTATATTGACATATCCTACTTAATCCACATAAAATAATACTTGCTCCTTTCCCAGAAGCTCCCCACTCCATCTAGTCCTACCTCATCTTCCAAGAGACCCTCTCGAGCCAGTCTAAGTTACGGCTCTGTATCAAGCCTATCCCGAGGTTCCCCTATTTAATAATATTTACTTAGTGAACATAAGCGATAATTATAGTGATTCCTCCGATTTATTGTAACCGATTCCGGTCAAAACTATTTGATCGTTAATGTAATATTGGATTGATGAATAAATTCTTTTTAAAAAGTCGAAACCCTCCATAATCCATCGAAACCAATATAACTTNAATTGTAATATTTGTCAGCTGTTACTAATAAATGATCAATAATAGAAGTATTATAGGAATGGGGTGGTCCAGACAGAAGCCCTATTTAGTCTGCCATCCCTAATACTTGCCTCATCCCCCTCTAATCCAGTAAAATCTATTCTTATACAAGAAGAGTCACTAATATTTAATATCTGTAGCCTATTAAAAAGGTCTGTATAATGAGAATAGACTGGTGCAATTTAGTATAAAAGTTTAGTATTATATATATATATATTTAATGACAAGAGTAGCACGTAACGAGAAGACCGGACCTGTCCAGGAAGGGGCCAATTGAAGGTAGCCACCTGCTTCCTTCTTTCAAAAGAGGATATCATGCCAGAAAAGCTATTACACACTTCTAGGTCTGCCTCGGTCCATCCATGAAAGTATAAAAGCGGCTCGCCAGTAGCTTGAGAGTCAGTTAGAGCGTCGGGCCCGTAACAGTTAAATGTCAAGTGACAGTAATTTGCATGTGTTCTAAGGTATCTTTATAAATAATCACATTTAACTTATTTGTACATACCTGTAATTAGCTGTAAGTAATTTATCTTTATCTATTAGTTAATAATGGCAGTAGATTCGATTGTTAGCTGTAATAGTAGGTGTACGTATTTGTTATAATAAATTAAATTCAGTTTATCTTTGTCCTTAATTAATATTGACTCATAGCCTAAAACAAAATATATAAATACATTTATACACGTGTATCTATTATGAACTGAACATTGTTTCAGCTTCCCCTTAGATCGGGGAGTGGAATACATTTTCCAAAAGCCGTGTCCTAGCACCTAAATAAATAGTTAGCATTCTTGAAGGAAAATCTGATAAAACACGGTAGTACCGCCAAATTTTAAATACACCCCCTCCTCCGACTGTTTCCCGCCAGTATTTTTCGCTGACTGGGAGTCTCCCCCACCCAAGCTATCCATTACCATTCATGTATTATGCAGGGGGGTGTGAGCTGGCTCTAGGGCTACCTGATTGGCAAATGAATTTTCCCTGGATTAAAATTTATGAGCCCTACATATCCCAACAGCCCCTACGCTTTAATAATTCCATTAAGCAATAAATTACGATAAATTGTTTCCAGCCATAAAATTCATCAGCAATAATCCAATGTCTGACTAAAAAAAATTTTTTTTTCATACTTTAGGAAAAATATTGGTCTGACATCTTCTTTTTGAATCTTAATAAATGTTAAGATAAAAATAAATATATAACACATTAAAAAGTAAGAATAACAAAATTATTATAAAACCCACGGGCTCATTACAGGAGAATAAAGGAGTTGAACATAACTCTTTAAACATAGGAAAGAGTCTCACAAATTGTACAAGTCTATGTTCTGCCCAAAGTTGGCAGATTTCTGTCGAAATTGCATGCCATTAGGACGTATATGACAGCGAATCACGATGAATCCTCACATATATGTAGATTATACCTTCATTAATGGAATTAGCCAATTAGATTATATAAAATAAAAATATAATATAATCCCTTAGCTACAACCAAGACAACTGAATGACTGTATATTGTTTCTCTGCTTCTAATATATAAAATTTTGAAGCGAAAATAGAAAACACGACATAATTGATTCATATTTGAACAATGAATATAAGATAAGTTATATGGACCACTCTGACCCTAATTTCATCTAAAATCTACGACGAGATACGAGAGGAGGTCAAAAAGTTCTCGAGAAGTGAATGAAATAAAAGCACAAAACATATATTAATTTTCAGTATATTGTCCCCCATTACTATTACATTTATTCCATCTACTAATAATCTTTCTTAACCCCCAATTCGTTTTTTTTTCTGCATTGTGAAAAATTATAGATAATATAATATTGTTTTGTATTGTTTTTAAATGATTCACTGTAGTTTAATACGTCAAACAAACTTCTCTCTGTTGTTTCCATCTTGTATTGAAGCTGTCATCATGCCATTTGACTATGAATCAAATTTATGAATTGGCTAAATAATTAATAAAAAAGTAGTTCATAATCCTATAATAGATAAGTATTAGGGGACATTGAGAAGGTTTGCAAATTTCATGAGCCTTTGGAAGGTAATTTACATTATTATTGAAGATAATAAATTTGGGTAAGTACGAGATAGATTTAGGGATTTTTGAAATTAGCATGAGAATTAGGCAAGCTATTGATGTTTTTGAATTAGAGATTATAGTCATAGGATGAAGAATGTTTTTAAGATTGAAATTAGAATGACTAGCAGATAATTTATTGGTGTTTAGGAGTAAGGGAAAGTCAGATAGACGTTATTGACTTCTACAAATTTGTATTGGCTTGAGAGTGGTTATTGGGTTTAAAAATTAGAATGAGCATATGGAAGTTATTGAAATTGGCCTTTGGGAGACTTTTAGTGAGTATTACAAAGGTTTTAGCCGTCTACATATTTGGATTGGCATGTGAATGGTTATTGTTTTTCTAGATTAGAATGAGCTTATGAAATTAGCATTGGCCATTGGGAGACTTTTAGTGAGTATAATGAAGGTTATAGGCATAAAGAAATTTTTTGGAATGGGATGAGGGGTATAGTGGATAGTGGGATACTGGGATAGTGTTTTCAAATTAGAATGAGCATATGGAAGTTATTGCCATTGGCCTTTGGGAGACCTTTAGTGTGTGTAACAAAGCTTATAGGCGTCTACAAATTTGAGATGGCATGAGAGTGGTTATTGTGTTTCCAAATTTGATGAGCATATGGAAGTTATTGGTACTGGACTTTGGGAGACTTTTAGAGAGGAGAACAAAGCTTATAGGCGTCAAAAAATATGTATTGGCAATAGGGACTTTTGGCAGGCTATAATATTGCTTAAAACTGTCCAGAGTATTTTTTTTTTGTTTATCAATAATAATTTCTGTAAAATATCTTTTGGTTATAAAATTTAGCCATTTTTCTTTCAAGAAGTGCTATTCTTTCATTACTGTAATAGGAACATGTTAAAAATGTCATATATGGATGACTGTATAAATTAAGTGCATTTGACACTTGTCCTGGGCAAAGCTCTGCTTTGTGAAATGGGTTGGAACCCATGGGGACCATTCTGCCCATGAAGGGGGCTTCCAATTCCAATACATGTCCAATGGGAATGACTCTCGCGAGACGAGAGTGTGAAGACGAGACGGTCAGGGCTCATAAACTGGAGTCGTCGGATGCAGGGGCCACCCTCTGCCAGGAATATGGCCGTGAGATAAGACTTGGGACCCTGGGAATGTCTCGAGACCTACCCCCCAAACGCGGCAGTAAAAATCGGAGAGCGCTGGCCATAACGCCCGGATCTCGGTGGGGTGGAGGGTAGAGAGGGTAGGATGGAGGGGTGAGAGGGTAGGGGAGGAAGGAAGGACCTACATCCTGCTAAGGACAATGGTGAAATACGGCCAGGACCTCGAACGACTAGAGCGGCCAGTAATACGACCGGACAATCATCATTTCCTTTCACATCAAATTTGTAAGAGAACCTCAGCTTCATAACTAACACATTTTCTTCAGATTACGAAAAAGTAAAATTTTATATTAAATTTGGCTAAATTCTAAACAAATTAAAGTGATACATTTTTTTTTTGGTTGTGGTTTTCAATCCCACGTAAATTTTAAAACAATTAATGATAGGGAATAGAATAAAGAAATCTATCTGTCCCAGGCAGGAATCGAACCTGGAACTCCAGCTATCCGGGCCGGTGTGTTAAGCCATTACACCACCAGGACTAGCTAGATGTAGAGGGAATTTAATGAGATATCTAGCTAGTCCTGGTGGTGTAATGGCTTAACACACCGGCCCGGATAGCTGGAGATCCAGGTTCGATTCCTGACTGGGACAGATAGATTTTTTAATCTATTCCCTATCATTAATTGTTTAAAATTAAAGTGATTTTTCTTAAAACCCACTCTATTATACTATTATAATAAAACCCCTATGAAATTCCAGTACATAGGAGATTTATAAACCTAGTAAATTTATGATTTAAGGAGTAATTGGGATTCAATCGGATTTTTAAATATTCAATGCCGTTTCGACTTAAACTACAAGATATCTTCAGGGCTATCATCGTGCACATAGTGGATCTGTTATCTAAAATTGTAACTACTAACAAATGTCTTTAAAAAAAAAAAAAAAAGTAATTTTGACTACCGTTCCTTTCTTGCCCTCAAGATGGCCCTGAAGAAGGCTTACTCAGAACAAGTGAGCTAACAATACACCACCTCTCTCCAAAATGGCTGCTCTCAAACTGGAACCATATAGCAAAACAAAATTAACTTATATAATAACAATTAAAAAATAAATCATTTATATCATTTATATTTACTTGATGTTTTACTAATGACAAATAGTCTTATATTTTGGACCATTTGCAATGCTGAAATATACTACAAATTTGAAACGAGATTAGGTAGCATATATAACCCTTTTTGACGGGGTATATCTCTAGTATGTAATTTCTAACTTTTATTTTGTTTTATTATTTAATTGTTATTATAGTAATTGTGTTACAATTTTTGTATTTATTTTAAATAGTAGCAGATTTAACCGAATTAATGCAATTAAAACATCAAAGTCTGGCACTGACTTCAAGACCCGCAAGGGATATGTTGAGAAAAACAAGGGTGCCCGACACCTTAGATAATTAAATAGGGTGGCTACCCTTAACCCTTTCATTTTAATTAGAACTGTTTTAATGGAAGGTAAAAAAATTAGGAACCTGTTAATTTTATTTATAGGCCAATAAATTTATATCCTTATTTATATATCATTATTTGGAGGCCTTATGTCATTTATTTTAGGTGTAGTATTCTCAAATAAAAACTAATAGCACTATCTAACTTGAAGAAGATTGTCTTCTTTCAGTAATATTTATTCTAAAAACATACTGTTATCACCCTTTATGGTAAAGATGAACCGGTTAACTAAAACTAGTACTCGTAAATTCCAAATGTCATAAATATTTTAGCCATAAGTCTTCGCATATATTTTGTTTCTAGTGAAAAGCATTTAAAGGATCAAAAGCACTTTAACAAAAAAAAAAAAATAAAATAAAATAAAATAAATAAAACAAAAACAATAGTGTGAGAACCATACTTGACCTATATAACTATGGTTGGTTCATTAATGGAGAATTAAAATAAATTGAGGTGGAAAAATAAAAAAAGACATCTGATTAAATAATACTAATCTTGTTTGATTACTTATGTGGGATAGTGGAAAATTAATTATTAATTTAAAAATATTTCTTTAATTTTAAGTATGGTGTATTTGTAATGCACACACACACACACACATATATATATAAATTTTATTTTTATTTTAGTGAACCTAAAGATGAGCCAAATAAAAGTAAAAAAGACTGAAAACGTTGAATAACAGGAAAATATACTAATAAAAAAAATAAGTAGTTCATATCGTAGAGTTATATAAAACTATTCTTTTCTAAAGATATCCAAAAATTTAACATTATGATTGTTTATGTATTTTTATAATGTTGTCAGAGTACAGTAACTCGAATAAAATAACAAACTAGATACATTTATTGGTTGAACTAAGTGTTAAATAATTGAAGAGAATGTTTATTGGGAAATAAGATAGACAAACATAACATGGTAAAAAGACTTCCTGTGATTGATTAACTACTTTAAGAAGACTATTGCATTCTAAGTGAATACATTGAAGTGGTATATTAATGTTGACTGGTGGATGACATTTTCTTCTATCCTTGGCTGAATTAACTATTCAGGCGCTTAAATAATTAGCTGGACATTTCGTAGACAATAGCCATTGCTAAATTGTAAATAAAGACTTAACTACAGACTTAATGTGTTAGCAAACTATCTTGTGTGGCAAAACTGTGAACAGTGTTGTCTATCACGCCCTTAATAGTTGAGAAATTGGCCACCAGAAAGCTAGTAGTTTATGCTGCTCCCCACAGATGGCACCTGTGTAGACAACGTGAAAAACCAAGCAGACATTTGAGTTTTATACCGAAAACAAATGATTTACAATTTACCGTTTCTTCTTCCGGGTTGGACCGTGTCAAGTTGTTGATAGTTGCCAAGCTTTCGCACATCCAGTAATGGCTTCTTCAGGGCTGAATAGAGAATGAGAGCTGTCTTCAAATCCAGGGGTACTTATACCCGGCGCGGTCCAGTCCTTGGGCGAAGCCTGCCTTCCCATTGGTTGATACTGTGTTCTGGCGGCTGGTCTCTTGAGTAGTCAGGTAGCTGGTCACTGATAGGTTGGATCCTCTTGTCGATTAGCGCTGGTTTCCAGTTCTTGCTGAGTCTGTATGGTCCGTCGATAGTAGTTGCTTTCCCGGGCCAGTATTGAAGCGTCTTCGAATTTGATGTGGTGGCTGGTGTTGGCAAAGTGTTCTGCTAGAGCTGACCTCTTCGTGTGTCCGTGTTTGATATCTGCGATGTGTTCTTTGAGTCGTGTGTCTATCGTCCATCCGGTATAGCCGATGTAAGAAGTTCCGCAGGAGCAGGGAATCTTGTATATTCCTGGAGTCCGAAGTCCAAGCTTATCCTTAGGTTTCAGAAGGATGTCTGTTATTCTCCTGTCCGTGCTGAACGATGTTCTTATCTTGTGATATCTTTTCCTTTGGACGTTGTCTACAGTGTTGCGGTCGTAGCCATTCTTTATGAAGGCGGTCTTCAAGTGTCTTATTTCTTTCGGCAGTTGGGCTGGTTCTGAGAGTATCTCCGCTCTGTTGAGTAGAGTGTTGATAAACACTCTCATTCTCTATTCAGCCCTGAAGAAGCCATCACAGGATGTGCGAAAGCTCGGCAACTATCAACAACTTGACACGGTCCTACCCGGAAGAAGAAACTATAAATACATCTGACGACCGTGGAAGCCTACGTGAACAAATGATTTACTAGCTTAAAACAAGGAAGAGAAGTATGTGTGACGATTAATACTACAGAGAATCATCTAAAATCAATACAAAATAATATAATGTTATCTTTAATGATGTATAATGCAAAATAAGAACGAATAACAAAAAACTAATTAATATTGAGAGCGACATCGATGATCAGTCAAACCGAATTTGAATAAAATTGTTCTAAGTTTCTTTAAAAATTGAGAATTACATACTATTTATATTTTATAATTGTAATATTTGTCAGCTGTTACTAATAAATGATCAATAATAGAAGTATTATAGGAATGGGGTGGTCCAGACAGAAGCCCTATTTAGTCTGCCATCCCTAATACTTGCCTCATCCCCCTCTAATCCAGTAAAATCTATTCTTATACAAGAAGAGTCACTAATATTTAATATCTGTAGCCTATTAAAAAGGTCTGTATAATGAGAATAGACTGGTGCAATTTAGTATAAAAGTTTAGTATTATATATATATATATAAGTGTGTGTTGGGGTGTGGGTGAGTGGGTAGGTGTTTGTGAGAGTGCTTGGGTGGGTTTATGTAAGTACCAATTAATTGATTGATACCGCTTCCAAAAGATTCCTTCAGATAAAACCGAAGCAACACTGGAATGGAGGTCAGCACATGACTGAATGCCGTCCCAGAGAACGGGGAGGTTTCGAGCCTGGATTAAGGCTTCCCCCGGATAGAGTAATAAGAGGAAGGGGGGGGGGGGGGAAGGCAAGCTCTGGAGGAAATGGGATGGCTCGTAGGGGAAGAGAGTTCATGTTTCACAAGATAATCCCCCTCCTCCATCATCGATTTTCTTACACATGGGAGAGCGTCCTCCTAGCACCCAATGTACGACGTCTTTCAGGGGATTGTCTTCAGGAGGCCCTGCTTTTACAATCGTATCCGCTCCTCCGTTCTTCCATGTTCATACTCAAATGTCTTACGTTACGCATTTCTCAAGCACTCAGCTGAATTCCTCAAAGTCTCTAACGTAAGAGCTTCTTAAACTATGCAGACTTCCAGAGTTATCTTAAGCAAGGATATAAAGTAATAAATGCCTATCTGATTGCTTAGATTTGTCGAAGATAGAAATTAATAAGCAAAGAGAACTAAGATTGGGTATAGACAACTTGGAAGAAATTCGTGAGTGAAGTGCTCAGTATTCGTAGCTACATCCATAAATTTCTTCTTCAATATGTTTTCTTTTAGAATTAGAGAATGTAGCAAAATTAAATTCTATAAATATTTTATCAACTCCACCTCATTCGATTTTAGATTTTAAAAATTTATTAAGGGTTTGCAAGATAAAGGCAAAATAACGAGACAAGTATCGATAGTAAAAATATAAGAGGGCCCATTGAATCTCCCTAACTAATACTCTTTAGTTTTCCTTTATATGCATTTTAAATAAACTGTTATGGAATTTAAAACTTTAAAAATTACATTTGACATATGCTGTAAGGTATGCAAGTTTAAAATGTCGTTTTAATTCCAATAGAATGCGCTCTTAGCCTATTGAAGTATTTGCTTATCTCTAAAAGCTATTTTGTTTGTTAGTCATTTGTTTACAAAAGTCAGTTGTTTTTAAGTCGTTTACGTGGACGTATCATACCTTTCTTTGGTGTTAAAAATGTCTAATTTTAAGCCAAATAAAGAGCATTTGCGGCATGTCATGATTTTCTTATTTAATCAAAAGAAAAAGGCATCTGAATGTCATCGAATTTTTGTTGAGACTTATGGCGATCTTGCTCCAACCGTCAAGACATGTGAACGTTGGTTTCAACGTTTCAAACGTGGTGATTTTGATGTTACTGATCAAAAACGAGAAAATCGACCAAATCGACTACGAGCTTCTCAAGCCCGGCGAAACAGTCAATACCGAGCGCTACCGACAACAAATGATCAATTTGAGTCACGCATTGATCGAAAAACGCCCAGAATGGGCTCACAGGCACGCCAAAGTCATTCTTCAGCATGATAACGCTCCTGCACATTCAGCCAGATTGACTAAGGAAACGATTTCTTCGCTTGGTTGGGAACTCCTACCCCACCCGCCGTATTCACCTGACCTGGCGCCTTCTGATTATCACCTCTTCTCATCGATGGGACACTCATTGGCGGAGCAACACTTCAACAATTTCGAAAACGTACGAAAATGGCTCGATGAATGGATTTCAAACAAAGATGAAGCATTCTTTTGGAATGGTATTCATATATTGCCCGAGAGATGGACAAAATGTGTAGAAAGCGAGGGCCAGTACTTTGAATAAAATATATTATACTTTTTTTTAAATTACTGTGTATATATTTTAAGAAATAAACGACATTTTAAACTTGCATACCTGGTATTGTTTTTTTCTTTTACTTTAAACAACAATATCATAGATGGTACTCACATGACTGATTTTAGACATTTACGAAATTATCTAATTTTCAAAATGATGAGATCTTTATTTTACACACACTCACACAGATATACATATGGAACACTTATGGCTGCGATTTATATAATAAATGAGAACAAGTGGGAGAAAGAGTATAGTGAACACACAAAAAGAAAAAAATTACGAAGAGAAAAATTTTCGGAGAGACTTCTCGCCCTTTGTAAGGGCATGAAGTCTCCCGGAAAATTTTACTCATTTTAATGATTTCTTTTTGAGTGTTTTCTAAACTATTTTTTTCTCTTATTCCTATATTATGTATATAGACACACACACAAAATCAGTATACTAGAATAAATTGACTGTATAGATGTGTTTTATTTTCGTATGTCAAATTCAATACTTAAATGTGTTTAGTAAATATAAAGATTTACAAATAAATGTTTAAAATAAACAGTTTAAAAACAAAAATCTAGAGACTAATAAGCTTCAGTAACAAACAATTTCCTGTTAAAAATTAATCTTAAAAAAATTAAGTTGTCCTCTTGCCTAAACATGAATTTTTTGTGGAATAATAATGTATTGTTGGTGGAAATGTGGTTTTAAATATAGAATAAGACTAGTTACATTATGTTACAAATTTGAATGGCACTTCCGTATATACACGGGTGATTGTGTAACCCCCCCCGGGATAACAAAAGTAGGTTAGTTTATTTCCTTTTAAATAAATGGGGAAGAGCATCTTAAATTTTCGAAAATAAGCCAACCAAACATATTTTATGTAGATCTTCTAGGCTGTCGATAATTTTAGAAATTAGTTTTGAAACTTTACGACTAGCAACCACTTGGCATAACTTTTTATTTTTTAATTAAAAAGTTAGATTTTTGCTAAATTAAAGTCTGTATTTACTTAAAACATCTAGATAATAATTTCTTAAAGATAATAAATCATTTGAATTTTTTTCGTACTGATTACTGTTTTATAAAATTTTTGTTGACGTGTGGGAAACTTCGTTTAGAAGTTGCTAGCAATTTTTCGTTCAATTTACTGTTATATACATTTATTCTATTCCAAGAAAATAGTTTTCTATTTATTTTAATGATTTATTTTTGCTTTTTTAATAAATTAGATTGGTATATGTTTACGCTCAATACATTTACTGACACTAGGTCCGTTTGTGGGGCGGCATACTATTGAGGATATATATATATGGCATATATATATATACACATATAAAGTATAAATAGAAATTTTCACACTCGTGGCTGCGATATGTAGTACTCCAGAACAGGTGGGATAGAAAGTGCAGTGCACACTCAAAAAGAAAAAAAATCAGAAAAATCACAAGGAGTACAATTTTGGGGGATCTCTCGCACTTCGTCAGTGATAAGTGAAGATATATATATATATA
>KZ809332.1:63374-82567 GCA_000696205.2 Oncopeltus fasciatus | reverse complement strand
ATGATTATTACAAATATGGATTAAAATTTTTTTTTTTTTTTAAATGATCTAAAACAAAAGACCGTTATGGGGGAAAAAAGTGGGCTGCACTCTATTACCTACGGCTCTTACCCTGAAGTATACTCAGTAAAAACTGGTAGAAAACTGAGCCAGAGAATGAGTATAATCCTACCTCATAAGTATTGGTTGTTAACTGTTGTATTTTTCAATCATCACCTCGTGATTGCTTCACTTTTGCAAAAATTTTTTTCTTAGTTTTTGTAATGTTTTATGTTTAGATTTTTTTAAATATATTGAACATTGGATTACGATTATTAATCGGAGTTATTATTATTACTAACTGTTCTTAGCTGTGTTTTTATATTTCAAGAAAACAAAAAATACAAGTAATTTTCAAAATCCTCCAAGGCTTTATTAATTTTCTCTTCTTTCAACATTTAAAGTCCTGCCATATTTTTTCATAATATTCTTAATATCTACTTTTAAATTAGATAATATTTAAATAGTTGTAATAAAGAATAAATCATTCCATTGCTTTTGTTAAGCTATAATATAATATTTTTCTTCAGCTTCTATCAGCCTTATGTAGCCTTTATAGTAGTTTTAACGAAAATATCATTTTTATAATCCTTGTATTTTTACTTGTGAATCACCTGACAAAAATAGTACCATTCCTGAGCTACTTCAATGAAATCTATTTCCTACCCAGCCAACAAACGCTTTCCCATTAAGAAATTCCATCACATGGGATCTACATAAACTAAATACATTTTTCATGTACCATAAAAAATTGATCTTTAAACCCAAATTGGACAATGAATTGGAACTAAGTAAACTAAGCGAATCCTCGGCATAATAGTTAATGAATTTTTTATTCGAACTGTCAGTCATTTATTTCCCACACTTAGAAAGTAAGATATATATATAAACCTCTTTTATCAATAAACTAATCTATATTGGATTCCATTACTCTATACTACTTGAGATTTTCTCTGTGGTATCGAAAAAGCTTTCAGCAGATTAACCTATTCACGTTGCTCCAATGATGTGTGGTTTTATATATATTGGATTTATATATATATATATTGGACGGGCCATATATAGAAATATAGAAGAAACCGAATTCGGTATTAAAGCTTTTTAATTGAAAAACCTGGAAAAAAAAATTTTATTAGAGAAAATCATAGTTCTTTTAATACATTCATTCCTTGTTTTTTCAGTAGCGAAAACGTTTTTAGAAACGTAATTTCCTAATTTTCATATTCTAGAACCTTTTTATGTAAGAGATTTAAGAATGTAACTACGATAAATGTACCCGTCTAGAGCAAAACTTTGTAGTCGTACCATTGAAGTTCATTGTCATTTTCTTTTTGTAAGAAATGTTTCGTCATTTCCTATGCAGCTCTCAACAAGTGACAGACTTGTTTACTCATTTTAATTAGTCCGATTAAACTCAATAATGAACTAAGCTTTTATTTTTCATTTAAATAGTTCATGCCACTCTAGACCGTTCAATTAAAATTTGGTGTTCAGGTAAACCCCCAATTTTTAATATATTGCAGTGAATTTCTTAAAATATTTTTGTTATCAATAAGCGAATCAGTGAACTTATCCATTCATTTTTTGTTTAAAAGTGTCAAACAAAATAAAAATAAAAACAACTGAAAACGACGGCCTGTAGAGTGTTGACAAACACAAATTTATAAAATTACAGAAAATGTATGTATTTGCGTATATGTGCTTGTTAATATTCTACTAGCCGCAATTTTCAGTTCTATCTACAAATGTTTCGCTTTTGTAAGGTTAAACCATTTTATTTTTAATTTAAAAACATTTTAAAAAAGGGAAATATTTAACTAACTTTGGTATTAATATTTATTCTTGCAAAACGTGGAATAAAATAATTTTGGTTTTGAAAGGGGTGGTGGGTAAAAAGGGAGGCAAATATTTTAAATTACTTTTTCTTACTGAAAATATGATTAAAATTTAATTAATAATATGCTACATAATTAATGTATCGAGAAAAAAATATTGAAAGAAATAATTGTAAAGTTGAATTTTCTTTTATTCGTGTACTATGAAATTTTACGAAGGACGCTTTTTAATATAGATATTTACGAATTTAGATTTAAAAGGTTAGCGTTCTTAATTTAATTTATGACTTAAGATATCAATATCTCTAACCTCTATTCAGAGAAGCAGATGCATGATCGTATTCGACCACTTTATTACTGTATGAAGGGAAAATTACGATACTGTAATTTTAGAAATATTAATTTTGTTATGGTATATTATCCCACGTAAATTTTAATCAAATTAATGAGAGGGAATAGAATAAAAAATCTATCAGCCTCAGCCAGGACTCGAACCTGGATTTCCTACTTTCCGGGCACGAATGCTAACCATTACACCATTGGGACAAGCCAGATAACTTATTAAATTAGTTTAATAAGCGCTAGTGTGCTGGAAATTTAATAAATTATCTGGCTTGTCCCGGTGGTGTTATGGTTAGCACTCGTGCCCGGAAAGCAGGAGATCCAGGTTCGAGTCCTGGCTGGAACAGATGGATTTTTTTATTCTATTCCCTCGCATTAATTTGTTTTAAAATTTACGTGGGATAATATACCACAACAAAATTAGTATTTATAAAGAAAAATTAAAAAAGTAAATATCGAGAGTCGATAAATAGCTAGATAATGTCAGCTTCTTAGATCACAAGACGATGTATTTGTCTTTCTCGAAGGTTTAGACTCTCGCTAGTGTGCTGGGAATTTAATAAGTTATCTGGCTTGTCCCGGTAGTAGAATGGTTAGCATTTGTGTCCGGAAAGTTGGAGATCCAGGTTTGAGTCCTGGCTAGGACCGATAGATTTTTTATTCTATTCCTCGTATTAATTTATTTAATATTTAGAGTATGATAATATCAATTTCAGAAGAAAATTAGACTTANTTAAAAGAAGCGTATTAAAGTAGCCACTTTTTTATGGTTTACCAAAACATCAAAAGCAATTCTATCCATAATAACCAGTGCTAAAAATGAAACATTAAATATAGCTTTCACTCTAAACAAGGTAATAAAATTGATAAATAAATTAAAAGTAAAACAATTTGTAATAAGTTCATTTGATTTTGTTGAAAAAGCACAAAATACTATCTTTTCGTACTCAATTTTTATAAACTAATATTGCATAATTCAAATTTTATACCTTTACTTCAAAAGCTAAGTGGATTTCACTGACTGATGGGGTGGGATTCTTATTAATTCACAAGAAATTAATGAACAAAAAATATTGCTATCTTACTCAAGTAGAAAAAGGCTCAAGAAAAATAGGTGGCCAGCTAACCAATGGTTGTTACAAATATGGATTAAAATTTTTTTTTTTTTTTAAATGATCTAAAACAAAAGACCGTTATGGGGGAAAAAAGTGGGCTGCACTCTATTACCTACGGCTCTTACCCTGAAGTATACTCAGTAAAAACTGGTAGAAAACTGAGCCAGAGAATGAGTATAATCCTACCTCATAAGTATTGGATCAATAAAAGCTCTGTTTATAAAGTGGTGGGAAAGACGAAAACTTCTGCGCCGTTCTGAAATGTAATCCAGACTTGACGTCTTTGAGAAACTAGAAATACTAAACTGGAAAAAGGTTCAGGGGTACAGTGGCCTATACATAGGGACGAATTTTCATGGCGATCTTCTTGAGCGCTCGACCTAGCGAGTGAACAAGACGCGAGAAGGGGATGTCTTCAAAAGTTAACTTTCACATGGCTTCAAGCCATCAGTATCTTAGCTAACGCCTCCTTTAAATCTATTTTCACTCTATTTACTAGGAAATTAATTTTTTTTTCTAATAAGCTAATGGTGTGAACCAATATAATGAACTCACATTTTTTTGTGTAGTCTTCGGTTTTCATTATTGCCGTGAAACTGATATTATCAAACTCTAAAATATTAAGGGTACGGTGTCGTAATTTTCCCTTCGTACAGTAATTAAGTGGTCGAATACGATCATACATCTGCTTCTTTGAATAGAGGTTTGGGATATCGATATCTTAAATTAAATTAAGAGCGCTAACCGTTTAAATTTAAATTCGTAAATATACCCACTAAAATGCGTCCTTCGTCAAATTTCATAGTACATGAATAATAGAAAATTCAACTTTACAATTATTTATTTTAATACTTTTTTCTCGATACATTAATTATATCGCATATTATTAATTGTTATATTTTAGTCTGAGAATGGTGAGCTTCCCCTACACACGTGTGTGTGTGAGAGAGAGAGAGAGAAATTTGTGTATATTGGAATTTTTGTGTGTGTGTGTGTGTTTGTGTGTGTGTGAACCTATGTTTATAACTAATATTTGGAATGCTAGTAATGAATCTATGACAACTATCCGCTAAATTTGGGCCTGAGTGGAGGGGAGATGTTTTGCTTACTAGGTCTGGGGAAACTTGCCCTTCCACTCTTCCAGGAAGAGGAACGTAGTCCTCTGACTCACTTCTCCTTTTATCTTCTTTCAAGGACTATTCCCTGCTACCAATCCTTCAACAACTTGGCCAGATGGAGTTTCAAACTGTAAGATCAGCATCTACTCTTCAACCTTAGATTCGTCACAAAAATGTATCTACCACAATAAAAATATAATTCAAGGATCTCAAGTACTTTAAATATATTTCCAAGCCTCGCTTGATTGATGGGAGTATTCAATATTCAATTGGCCCACAAAGTATAACAATAATTCAGTAATTGTATATAAGTATAACTATACTTATAAAAAATTACAAAAATACGCAGCTCATGAATTATATTATAGATTAAACAACACTTTTGTCCCTTTCCTGCCTCAAAGGAAGTGAAGATTTTGGTCTCTGACATAACTTCAAATGAAGATTACTTTACGAATGCAATGACACTTCAAATGAAGCAGTGTACCACTGGAAGCACTGACGCATGTGATCTCGTTTCTCACAATTCAAGTTGAAGTGATCAGTGAGGGAGCCATTCCACTGGGAAAGCCAGGGGGGCAAAAGCCTGAGGGACTATGAAGGCTAAAGGTGACTGCACAGTGGCCCCACATCGATCTCCATTAAATCAGTGGTCGGTCCCATTAGGGGATTAGCGCTCTAATCAGCTGGTAGCGGGGAAGAGAGTTCCCGCGCTGGGTCAGCTGTCCTGCCAGCTGTGAGAAAATCCGGAACAACAAACAGACCGATGCCCTCCGGAACGAAGGCGATCTGTACGGCACACGCTGGAGAAGATTAGTTCGGCTCTGCGACTAATCCGTATTTACCCGGCCTGTTATTTCATTCATCTGCTAACAGGCTGCTCTCACTTCTACCTCTACCTGTAAAGCCTACAGTAGTGAAGAGCCATCTGTGTCCAATTAACTGTACTAATCGACTTCATAATCAACGGATTATGATTGGATTTTATCTTCTTTTTACTTTAGCGTAAGTAGGCGAAGTATAAGTAATCTCGAGAAACCTTTTTCAGTATTTTTATTTTACATAATTCATATTGCCTCATATTTCGCTTTTCTAAAGTACTTTGGTTCTCACATTCATTGCACTTGATATAAAGTTAAATCAACCAATCTTTAGATCAGGAACAGAGAAATCAGAGGAAACATTTAATCTATCTCATCTTTTTGAAGTCGCTGAACGAGTTGAGGATAAAAGAGTCTTGCAGTGTGCCAAATGCCTCCGTGTATGTCATTTAAAGAATCACTGCCATCTTGACCAAAAATGTCCCAGGTGTGAAGGTGAACACACACTCACACACACTCGGTTCTTGTCCAAATTGTGCAAATTGTGGGGAAACAATAGTGCCCGATATAGTGGCTGTGCCTCTTTCGCAGCTAATCAACGATATAGACAACAACAATCCAATACACAAGTTGATACACTACCAAAAACTCCCAGTATTACCACAGAGAAGCAGATTCCAACCCGCACTCCCACAGACTAACACCGGTCAGAAGACTTGAAATATTAAAAATCAAGCTTCCAATTCCCACCCCTTAAGCCGCCTAAGCACAACTGCTGGCAGGACAAAACACAGCAACCCATATCACAAAACGGCCAAACTGACTCTACTGACTAAATTTCGTTCTTTTTAATTAAACTTATCGTACCCTTCATACCAGCTATCAAAATTTTTTTCGCAATCTTTTGACAAACCTTCTTCCCTTTGAAAATGGACTTTTTAAAATCATATTTATACCTGAATCTCAAACTGCTTAACTCGAAGGGCAGGGCTTAGGTCCCGCCGACACTTACTAGTAGACATTATGAACAGATACGACAATGATGTAGCTTGTATCACACTCTTCATACAATCAATCAATTTTAGAATCGCTGGATACATAACTCACAGACTCGACCAGATACACGAAGGGAGGTGTAACTATCCTAGTGAAACGACGACTACAACATTCGGAACTCTTCAAATCTACACTTAACCGGTTGCAGGCAGTCGGTATTATACTCACTCTACACAATCGGAACACGCCAGCCTGCTCTCAAATTATATCAATCTGATTTTCTGGCTATTTTCTCGGGTAGGCCCTCAATCCTCTTAGGAGACCTTAACAGTAAAGATCCTCTATGAGGCTGTAGAACTCACAATACGAACGGAACACGACTCACAAATATCAGCGCACATTTAGGCCTACAAATATTAGCCCCATACAATCCGACACAAAACAGGTATTTTCCGTTTAGCATAGTATACAATGTAACAAACCCACTTTACATGGAGACAATCACTGACCTCGACTCAGGCCACCTACCTGTCGTATGTAAATTTGAGAGTCCACTAGAGATTGCACCACAATTACCACAGCTCATTCAGGGCCATATCGATTGGGCTCTATTTTCACTATCTATGGCTACGTTAGACGTCCCTGTATCCTATGACAGCGAAAAAGACATTGACAGAGCTACCATACTTCTCACTGAACATATCTACAAATCAGTGCACGACTCAACCCTACAATCCCAGAGGAATCCTGTTATTATAATATCCACAATCTCATCCCACAATTCTAATCTGATTAGGGATCAAAAATATTGCAAGGAAGCAATGGCAACATACCAGGGATTCACACATTAAGAATTTGTTAAACAAATCTTCTAGAAAAATTAGGCAATTTTAGGAAGAGGAAAAACTGGAAGGATAAAAAAAATTTTTCAGGGAACTTGCCCCCAAGTAACAGCACTCTTTGGAAAGAAACTAGACGGATATAAGACTGTGACAATACCTACACTAACTTATAAAACAAAACAACAGCATGTAATGACAAAGACAAGAGTACAATTTTTTCGGAATACCTTTCTTCAAAATTTACCACTTTTGCAGATATGACCCACAGACAGACTATCTTGTAGATGATATCCTCAAAGAGCCTCTTCCTCCCAAATCGACCAAAGACTGTATTACTCCTAATGAGATCTATGGGTACTTACGGACTGAAAACAAAAAAGGCTCCTGGGAATGGCCTGATCCCAAACCTAGCGCTCAAGAAGCTTCCGAAGAAGACCATCGCCTTAATTGTGAGCCTCTTCAACGCTTATCCTCGCTTTGAACACTTCTCTTCAACATGGAAGAACACAGTCATTCTTATATTTGCCTAAGAAGGGAAGCAGAAGAGGATTACAAGAAATGGGGGTTCAAGAAATGGTGCCTTAAACTCGACTCTCTGAAACCAGAAGTAAAAGTTTTCGGCTTTCGGCACTTCAACAACGAAATTATCCCTGAAATCCGAATCGATGGTCTCTCAGTTCCATGTACCTCTAATGACCAAGATGTGCGGTATCTCGGAGTATACCTTAACACGAGACTAACTTGGAAATTTCATATAAACACTAGACTTGAACAAGCACATACTCGGCACTTAACATGTTGGACCTGATACTAAAGCGATTCACTAAACTAGAACATGAATGCATCACACTTATCAACAAGTCACTTATACTCCCACTACTTACTTACGCCTGTATGGTACCAGTAGTAGACAAATTAACGAAACTCAGAAATTTCAAAACCGAACACTCCGAATGGCTGTCAATGCCCCTTGGTTCATTAGGAACCAACAGCTATACACGAGACTGGGAGTTCATACATTTGGATATCACATGGAAGAGTTAACTCAAAGGCATTACAGCTCTCATACTGCCCCGCTGCAGCTACCTACAAAATTGGGACTCTAATCCAGCAAAGGCTGCGACCTCGCCTGTACCAAGATACTTTATTCTAGTTGTTTTTGTTTTTTTGTTTTTTTTTTTTCAGCTTTGTTACTTTCTATTTTCCGTAAAAAACTAATGTTTTGGTCCAAAATAAAGTATTTTCTTCTTCTTCTGAATATAATTTATCTTGGGCCTAAGTGCCAGTAAATACTTTGTTTACTTGACAATTTATAACCTATCCCACTTCTATCCTAATAATCCAGCTGATCTATTTAACATCTGCCCCNCCCCCCCCCACAAAGCAAGGATTAGAGTTTCCATAAATCTCCTTACTTAAACTTTTCTCAGTCAAAAATGGCAGCTTCGGTGACGTGAAAAATAAATAAAATTTTCCAAAACTAATCCCACTGTCACAAGTGAGAAAAAGATAAAATAAAGTTCGGGTTCCCTCACATTTTCACCATTAAACCAAAAGACACATTTTGTTTGATGTTGTTCATTTTTCGAGAAGTACATATAAAAAGATTAATTACTAAAATGTACCTAAACACTAAACTACCTACAATTATGCATAATTTAAAACATGTATTGATAAATCAAATTGTATATAGGAAGAAATTTTAAATTGCAATTCATAAAACTGGAATTATTTATTTTTGGCAATAGGGAATAAGATATTAAGTTGTATTACTTATTTTATATTATGAGCCAAGGTCGCAACTATTGTAATTTAATATATTATTAAACGCATTCATAACCATACTCTTAGAAAATAGTTCCCTAATTTCAATTTCCTGATTTTTTTTTTTTTTTTTCAAATATTCAGAGACTTGATGGAGTATACGTATTCCTTCCATCCAGCCGGGATGCTGAAGTTAATCCTTATATCCTTTCGGAGGGCAGGCAATCATTCCGGCATTTCTAATGCGCGGCCCAATAACGTGGAATTAAAGGGATTCCTTTAATTCCACGGTCCTTAAGGTGCCTGGTAGGCCCCCACACCCAAGCAATATTATCAATCTTACCAGGAAGATAGGGAGAGCGGTGAGTCTCTTCATCGGACGGCAGATGATTGATGAAGAGGGGTGTCACACTCGTCGCTATCTGCGGGGAACACAGATCGCCATCTTCTCTCATCTAGTAACCCTTCCCTCTACTCTCAGTCTGTCTTTTGCAACTCCTCTTTCTTTCTTAACAAGTCAGTAGACAGTTTTTAACATTAACCACTAAATTGTATTTTAGTTTAATTAATAATCTAGCATTATTTTAATTTCTGAGTACACTAATCTCAGGAATTACAGTTGAGAATAGAACATTTACTGCCTTGGTGTAAAAAAACAAGGTCTTCTGAGTTACCCACCATTATTTATGGGAATATGATCGTAATCTTCTTTAGGCATAGAGTATGAAGTCATTTTGTCTGTGGGTCTGTTTTCATTAAGCTTATAACTTCATTAGACATAAAAAGAATTTCCTAAATATAAGATTCATAAAATTATGAAATGGAAAATGAATTGAAGAAATATACAATAAAGAGAGAGAACAAGTGTTTATACATATAAATATACTAAAGTGCCTACCTCAAGTTCTCTTGAAGTTCTCGGTGCGTATCAAAAGGTGGGTATCAGTCATCGAGATAAGTACAAATATACCTTTGTTGTAGGTAACTCCAAGATAGTGATGAAAAAATATAATTTTTCTCAGTTCTCACTGATCACAGTTCATAACGGCGTCAGCCTTCTTCAGGCTTCTGGTTCCTACTCTAGAAGTGCTAACCCCTAGATTCTGGCGCCGAATACGTTACTCTAACCACGAATCTAAAAAAAAGTAATAAAAAAAACAATAAAAACTTATTAGTATTCACAAATACATAGAAAAATATAATGATATCAAAGCTACATCCCGATTAATATGGTCGGTGGTCAAGACTGGAATGTGTCCTCCGGTACCGACGAGGTCTTTATTGCTGGTACCAAGTGCCTTACTCAACAAGAGCTTGGGATGCTGGGATGGGGCTGTAGTAAGGTGCAGCGAGCATAATATTTCGTTTAGAATAATGAAGCTTTCAATAGATTTGTTTATTTATAAAATAATAATATTAGGAGCTACACAACGATATTAAACAATTAGTAGTTGGAATTACTAGCACCGTAAAGTTTAATTTTACGGTTTCTAAGCCGAATCATTTGTTTTTCTAAGAAATTTAGCATCTTTCTTTTAAAACTAAAATGAATCGTTGAGTTCGCTATTTGTAGGAATGAAGGATTAACTGAACTGTCATGTGTGGGCAAAAAAATGTTTTCGGTGTAGTGGAAATAATATTTAGTTTAGAGCTATGAAATGAACGATAAAATGAACGCGATTTTATTATTTTGATTAGAAGAATGAACAAATATATGCACACGTTGTACTAAGTATATATAAAGTTGGTCCAAATAAAGAAAAAGAGAAATGTCTCCTCCTTCTTGATAGAAAATACTCAGCGATCAAAATACTCTCTTATCTAGAAAGTCAAAACGTTATTGGGGCGATATTTTTCTTACTTCTCTTTAGCCATCCAATCACGGCGTGTAAGTCTATAAAAAACATGAAGATGTATTGCAATAGTGTTTCTTTTTGTTTTAATTGTTGGAAAAACCATTTGCGACTGGTTATTAGAGAAAGAAATAAGACCTATACTGTTAAATGAAGATAAAAGTCCCGCCGAAGTGTGAAAAATTCATACCATGAGAATTGCACAGCCATTTCGTATTCCTAAGCCAAGAGTCAGTAAGTAGCAAATAACAAACAGTCATAACTACGTCACTATTTAGAAAAGAGCATTGGTAAAAAAAAAAATTGTTTTTATTTAGACAGACACATATATATTGGAGTCCACTCCGACTGCCCAACCCCCACCCTCGGACTCTTCCCACATTTCCCCAATGTCCCCAACATTCCCGCCTCACTCATTCTAGAGGTGACTCCCTGCTTCCGACCTCGCCACGTCTGAGGACGAAGTTAAAGTCACAGTCTTTAAGCAAACGAAGAAAGAAAGCTGACAGGCATAATCCTCCAAGAACTCGCAGCCGATCTTTCTCGCATAAAATAGATAAGATTAATAACTAGGTTGATAGGCACTGACTGCTATAACTGGCATAAGATAACCTCTTAGAAAGCACTCAATAGTAAGCGCTGGTTATTCAAGTGCTGCCACACTAAACCAAAATATTTTAATATATAAGAGATAAACAAAATATTGAGAATTTTTACGGATATTATATTTCTGTATTGCTCAAGTATTTTTCACCGCATAACCCGAAAAATATAAACTTATTCTTCATTTTCTAAAATATAATTCTTACCAAGAAGTATTTATATGTATAATTATTACTGTTATTTATTACAATAAAATTATTTCACTCCTAACTGTAGAAAATTATTATCCTTCATTTTATCATATGTATCTCTCTCTCACACACACACACACACACAAACACATATTATACTTAACAGACGTATAAAATTTATCTAGACAATTTTATGTTCATTTTACACTGGATGCAATGGAAAAAGATGAAGGTTTGATGATTTAAAACTCTTTCTACAAGAATATACCTCTGCCGAGAGCAGACGGAGACCAGTCTAAGCAATGTTGATAAATTCCCGTTGGGAGATGTCCATATTTACTGGCGATAGAGCAATTAAGGTCCACGCGTTCACAGGGGGGTTATGAACGGTGTAATTTATTCGGTTCTATCCGACCCTATAACCCTTGATACAAATTTACAGTCAGTAGCAACCAAGAGTCCACTCAAAAATTTCATTTCTCAACTTTTACTTTCCCCAAGATTTTGATTTAAACATTAATTATCCGAATTATGTTATTAGAAAAGCGCACCAGTATCTATTCTACTGATGGAATACAAAAATAATCTGTGATTCGGTTACCACAAACACGAGGGGAAATATTATAGAAGAAGCCCTCTATCACAATCATTTATTAATTCTAAATACAGGGGAAGCAGCTTACTTAAGCTCTTCGTGTGGGACCTATTCAGCCGTAGATATGGCTGCAATATCTCCGCCTCTTCTCAGTCAGACTGAATGGCTGCCTTTTGTTGATCTGTACGGCAATGATCACTTACCTACAAAAATAAGTATTTCTTAAAATTTTAAATTTAAATATCTCAGAAACTCGTCTCCCGGAGCCGACTGGTCCATTACCTAATGAAAAAAAATTTGCCAACAAAAACACGTAGCTGGATTCTAAAACTACAAAGATTGTTGGAAACGATGTCGGTTCCCAGAAGCCTGGAGGTTAGCGGAACTTATCCCATTACCTAAGGCTGGAAAAGATAAGCAACGAACAAGTAACTACAGTCCTATTTTCATAACCGGCTGTCGGTGTTAGGTTCTTTAAAGGTTAGTGAGTAAAAGTTTTATGTGGGTTTTGAAAATAAAAATAATTAATTTTTAAAAAATGATACCTAAATTCCAAAGTGGCTTCCGTATAAGATGATCAACAATTGATGATATACAGCAGCTTGAAGTCGTACTACAATATAAATTGATGAATAAAGCACATTTGGCGCTCAGATAATTTTTTTTATGCATAGTCGGCCTACGACCAAGTTTGAAGGTACGGGATCTTGCAAAAAAAAAAAAAAAAAAAAGATGGGTTTTAGAGGCTCCTCCCCGACATCTGTATGAAATTTTCTAATTTTGTTTTGGTGACACCTCGAATTTGCGAACAGATAGGGCAAAACTATGCAGCGCTCTGAGTTCTACACTATTTGCTGTTGACATAAAAGTTTTGCCCAATCTACCACGGAAAGTTGAATATTTCAGAAAGTAGATGACCTTTTGCGGAATTCTGCCAAGGTCAAGAAATAATACTAGTTTTTAAAAAATCCAATGCGCTATTTCAAATAGAATTTCATGAAGGTCTACAGCAACAGGGATGCTTTCGTCTGAAAAAAACTAAATTTTAGAAAAAGAAACTCACAAGAAGCTCCTCCACCCATCCCAAACATTACTATTATACCTTACGCCGAAAACTGCGAATTCCTTAGACTTTTTTCTTTTTTCTTGTAAGACTGACTTGGAAGGCCAATATTGAGAAGCTACGCGAAAAATATTTTAAAAACCTAAATTTAATAAGGGTTTTTAGGGAGGCAAAATGGGGTTCTGATAGGACGGCTCTGCTCTATGTGCAGATCAGTTTTATTTGCTAACGTCACCTTTACCAAATCAACTACTCTTATAGTTCTCGATACTCTTTATCATGCAAGAATGAGGATTGCAACAGGCGATTTCTTCTCCAGCCCTATAAATCATCCTGGGATTACAACATAACATAGCTGGAATCCGAAGTATGTCTTGAGTGCCCCAAGTCATATTGGTATCAGAAGAAATGAACTAGAGATGAGGCTGCAAAAGCCACATTAACACTACAACTACCTACATTATATTCTTAATTATTTAAAGAAAAAATTAGATTACAACAATAAATTTTAAATAAATTTAGCTGCATATAAAGTGAATTATCTATTGTTGATAATAAAAACATTTAACCCTTAATAAATTTAAATTAATAATTTCTAATTAGAGCTAGTCACAATTTTTACATAAGGTTTTGTGGAGTCATCAGCGTGGGGACGCCTAATTCGTTGTAGTACTTCCAGCCGATAATATGAGGACTCGGGAGCGGGCCTGGAGGGTGGGAGTGTACTGGTCCTACCATGCAAACCCACAACACCATACCAGGCAAATAATGGACTAGGCGGACCGCCAAAGCAAATGGCAAACCTAGTGCCTTCAGCCCGGCTGCTGGCTTGCAGACTGATATTCACTTTCTTTGTCATGCACCGAGATCTTCAAAAGAATTTGACATAGTATTACCGTCAGGAACGGTTCTGCTAAGTTCACCTAACCTAACATTCTTAATATTGTTTCCCTTTTATTTTATATTTTCTTACTTTACTTTTTATCTTTTGTTGAATTTTATTTTGTTCCCATTTTATTATACCTCGAGAAGAGAATCTCTTTACAAATTTGAAATAGAGGGTCCCATTCCCATAATATACTCTGCTGAATTACTGTGTGTTTCACAACTGAAATGTTGTCTGAATTACATTTACAAAAGTGATAAATAATAAGATCAGAGGCATACTTCTAGATTTATTCTTAATTTTTGTTCATCCCACTTAACTTCATTTATTAAGAAGGGTATATAAAACTTAATATCACTTCTTACATACCAGCACTTTTGGGGTGTTTTAACTGTTATAAGTTAGAACTCATCACAGCCACATATGGTATCACTTCTCCAAACTGTAGAAAATGCTCTCTAACATTCATGCTGACATGAACTGTGACAATTCTCCTTTTCGTATCAATTGTAATAGATAACATAAGCCACTACATACTGTGTTTGTCCTAAACTAAAGAAAAATAAATAAAAAACATCCAGGTAACTAAGAAATTAATGAATAACATTACAAAAAAAAAGCCTTTATTTTGAATCTCAAGCTCTTACATTTAGTCACTCTCATGAACAGAAAGTAAGGGAAAATATATTTACGTCAAATGAAGTTAATAACATTACAGCACAGTTCACTTTAAATAAAACTAACACTGTCTCAATACAAACAGAAGCTGCAATTAATCAAGTTACAAATCCCTAGAGTGATAATCAATGGCATCTTGTTACAAAAATCTGATTCAGAGGTACTGATAAGTGTTTCAGGATGCCAAATTGTCTGTCTTCAGGAAACACACCTCAAACCAACCAATAATTACTTATTGGGTCAAGTTGCATGTCACCGAGTATGCATCATGATTTATATCAGTGTTGTATACACAAATGTAATCCTAGAAATTTTTGCAAGCTGAAATGGTTTCTGCCTACTTACACTTCCCCCTCACTATTTGTTCTCTCTACCTTTTTCCTAATACACCATTTACAAAGAAAAGATATAGAACTTAATTTTACAATTGCCATTTCCATTTTTACTACTGGGTGGTTTTGACCACCGTTATTGAATCATCAAAAAATTTCTCAATCAACTGTTAGAAGATTAAAATAATTTTAGAAGAAATTTTTGTTAAGTCCCTTAAAAGACATGATAAAGGTTCGCAAACTACTGTGACCAACCTTACTCCATATTTAGAGCTAACAAAGATTCTTTAGATAATTTTAAAGTTTTCTTTTTAGCAATAATTATAGTATATTATTATATTAGAAAACTACAAAAGCTAAAAACTGTGAATTTATTAGAAAAATAAATCAATAAATTTATTAAATGATGAATTTATAAGAAATGATGCAATTGTTGATGCAAATGGTAGCAGAGCGTTTGGCACAGGCATTTAAGAAATGTCTTACAAAGTCATGTAATCATCGGCAAAAAAAAAATAGACTTTCAGAACCTAGAAAATAGATTGTCGAATTGCCTATTAAGTTATAAATCAACACTATTTTTGACTATAGGAGTATCTCCTATGGGTTTTTTTGTGTGTGTGTGTGTCAGCTGCTGAGGTCATAGGTGCTAAAAGAGGAGCTATCCTATGGTAAAATTATTTTCATTTGTGGTTATTTCGACCGGTATAAGTACCCGGTCTACTAAAAATAAGGTCTCTGGGATAATTCATACTCAGCATCAATAAATATAGACTAACAGTCTACTGAATGAAATATATAGTTACAGCTAATTGATAAACAATTAAATTTCCACTAAAAATTTAAAAATGTCTCCAATGATATTTACTCATCTGGAACAGTTTATAGTCAAAATAATAATGAGCAGTTATTTTCACTAATTTTTAAATATTTTAGTGTGGTTTCCACTTAACATTAGATACATTTTGAGCTTACACTTAGTTTTGATAAATATAGCATGGTTTCTGGCATTATTAGTGAATATAAGGCATCTTTCTTTCAAATAAAAATAAAAGGGTGTGATTCAACAATAAATATGAAATTTGGTTTCTACTCACATGTAAAAAGTTGTTATATTTATAAAATTTCATATGAGCTCAATTTATCTACTCAAAGTGGATTAAATTAAATGTTAAATTTTTATGTTTGTTTTAACAGCTGAATGTTACCCTTTCAGCCCTTAGTTCATTTTTACTAATAAATTAAGCTTTACATTTCTTCTCTTTCAGTTTTAGTTATATTTCCAAATCCAAAAAGATTATTCGATTTAATGTCTACAAGAATATAAGCATATTTAGTAAAACATAGAAGTCCAAATGTTTCATTTGGTTATAACTAACTTACCATAATAAAATTATAAGAATTAAAGACTAGAAACTAGTGAACTAAATTTAAGAAAATTGGAAATTTAGGTTGTCAATTCCTATAAATTCTCTCTGAAACCTACCTTGCTTGAAATGATCAAATAACTCAAAATGGTTATAATATTATAATAATATAATGTAATAATAAAAATATATAAAATTTAAAATATTAACAACTAATTTAAAAACTATAACACAAAACTATTATAATTATCACAGACCTTTCTCCTGTTATCAAATATGTTGACAGGAGAAAGGTCTGTAAATAAAACAATTTTTATTTTATCTCCTTAAATGGGTAATTTTCAAATTCAATTAGTTAATTAATTAAAACCCAATACTATAATGGATTATTATATGAAAGAAAATAAATCATTTTGGGATAAGTTGCAGAATTTAATATTTTTACATAAGTTTAGACTGGAACTAATTTATTTGAAACATGGCTTCAAAATGTTTGGATTCATTCAATATTTTTCTCCCCATAATTAAATACAAAATGCAGGTAAGGCTGATTATTTATCAGTGGAATTCAGATTTTCCTCAAAATTGAAAGATACAGAAACATTTTCACTCAGTACTATTAGATCTGGTGTGATTTACAAACAATAAATAATAATAAGAAAATTTGTTTCCACAATAATTTCACAAAACTGATTAGGTATCTAATGAACATAATAATTTATTTTTATACTAAAAAATCAAATAAAAATATAGGAATACATCAATAATATTAAAATATTCATCTACAAAATAAAATAAAATTTACAAATTATTTATTTATTGAACAAGACTATATACACTACATATAGCTAATATTGTTTCAAAGCTCTACTATGAAAGATGATTGAAAATTTACTTAGCAATTAATAAAGTAATTTCAGAGTATTGTCTTGATCTACTTAGCCTGTAAAATGGAATGACTTGGTCATCATTATTTTTAAGAAAAAATGAATTTTTTCATTCCTGCATAAATCAAATTTTCCTATTCCTTATAGATTCTACCTATAATATAGAAGCTTGACAACGTGAATATTTCAAATTCTTTAAAAAGCTCTTCACAGAGCTCCCATTGACCAACAACTTCCATCACCTGTAGAGCTCTCTAGCCTAGTAGAGCTTCCTTTGACTAGATCCTCCCCACTGTTGGAGGCAAGTGGATGGAAGAGTCCGATTATTACACCATTCTGAGCAAATTCTTGTCAACCATCACCATGTTGAGTAATTATTGGTCATTTGGTGGTATTCATAAGAATGGCTATGGAAATAAAGGTTATAAGATTTGTGTGTCTTGCCTGTATTTAGGTAAATATACCTTATCTAATTCTGGAGTAGAAGAGATCTTTATCACATCCCTGAGTCTCTGTACATATTATTATTGACAAATGGTAATGTTACGGTCCCTTGGTTTTTGTTCCCAAGTCAGTATCGCATGATATTAAATGTGGCTTTAAAATAAGTGAGGAAGTCAAGTGAGTTAATTCAGAACTGCCCATAAAATACCCAGAAGTAGAAAATATGTCGCTTGTGAACAATTCTTATCATATATGAATTATTCCAGTGCCCACCTATGAACCAGGCATTGAGCCATTCAATTTTTCCTGGCCAGACTCACATTGTGTTTCAAAGTTACCAATGTGCCCAACAAAGACCAGGTAAATCGAAAACTTTCATTGTTTTTAAGAGCCGAGAAACATTAAGTCTTAAAAGAAACTTTAATCCAATAGAACTCAAATAATGCACATAAGAGGATTGAATCAATGCTTTGATAGATATGGTGACCAAACGTGAACAATTTTTTAAATACATAAATTATACAAGAGAAATCAACAAGATGATAAAACCGCAGCCGAATTTATTGCCTCAATCAAACATTGGTTATCAAAGGGATAAATGTGTGTGGCCTATAAAATGACACTGTGACTATTAAGTGAGTCAGGCACTTTAACTTTTGACGAGTCTATTAATTTATTTTAGATATGAACATTGCAGGGGAAAGTTGAAAGTTGAATCAACAATTAACTGTGTTTTGCTTCACTAAAGAAAATACTAATCATTATCAAGAATCTCAAGGGTTAGAAAATCAAAAGGAGCTTCAAAATCTAATTGGGTTCAGCAGATCAATCCAGGAGTGTATTGGGCCACAGCTGGTAAAAGAAGATGCTTGCAAGTGAAAATGTTTCATCTGTAAGCAAGTAGGTCATACCTATAAATTTTGTAATAGTAGTAAATATTGTATAAATTTAGTACTTCATCCTGTAAATTGTGATGTGATAACTGAGTATTTGTCAGTCATAAAATGTTATATTCTTCATGGGTTGAATTTTTTCCTAATGCACCAACTTTAACAAGCGAAGTTCATCTTGTGAATGATTAATAAAGTGTTGCAGATTTAAAAATTAAGTTCCCTCAGGTTATAATCATAAAGCGAATTGAAAAATTTAGAGCCAATAATACTTTAAAAGAAAATGCTACTCCCATGGCATCAGGCACCTGCTGCTACATTAAAACTTAATATTACTATAAAAATCTCAAATAAAAAACAAAATGATATCCAAATAGCAGATTGCCTGGCTTTGCAAAGGCATTATTATTTATATTTCCTTAAGTATAAATTCATTGTTTTTATATTGAGAGGAAGCTATTACAGTTGCCCTCAATATTTAGAGTAAACCATTTAAATTAAAAAAAAAAAAAAAAAGTGATATACAGAAGAA
>KZ809332.1:14246-42785 GCA_000696205.2 Oncopeltus fasciatus | reverse complement strand
AAAAAAAAAGAAGAAGGAATTCTGTATTCAAATAAACATTGTTTAAGGAACTAAATTTTTGGCTTTTCAGATATGGTTTGTTCAGTCTCATTTTTGCTGCCCAGAGGTAGAACATTTCTTTAGAATTCACTAAGGTGGGAAATAGGTGAAAAGAAAAATATACTTGTTAAGTCTTCATGAGTAGTGTTTCAATGGATATGAAAAGGAAACGGTATAATTTAATTGAAAATATGAATAAACTGGAATGCAGCAAATTTTATCCATTTCATGACGTCATTGTGACGTAGCCCAGGTGTTAGTATTTCTCATCTTCAAATATCTCCCCAATTTTTTCAAGGGGTAGGGAAACTCTTTTGGATTTTTGCTTTGTGACGATCTGTATCCTATTTTTAAAAAAACAGTACTCTTGGAATTTAGTCATATTATAGTGGCAAACAACGAAGGACAGACGTCTGCTATACTCGTTTTCTCTTTGAACAGATGAAAAAATAAGGTTCGGAAATATATAATATGAGGGATTATTGATAATAATCTGGGGTAATGTTAAATAAGCCGGAAGTTAATAGAGAGATAGCTAGACAAAAACAAGCTAACCTCACCAGTTAACAATTTGAACCTCTGCTTTGATCTACATAAAAATCAACTTTCTTTACAAACTTAATAATACTTTTAGCAATAAACATTAATCTTCCACTTATACAATTTAAACGAAATACTTTAATAACTATCAGGAAAATAGAGTATTCAATAAATATTCCAAATAAATAACAACGGATAATTACAATTTTTAAACTTTGTAAGTAAATAAAGAAAAAAAAAGGGAGCTCTAAATCTCTATGAAGTTAATTTCAAAAAACTGAAATGGGAGTTAAACAGGAAAATATGGTAGTTTTAGTTAAACCAGTTGTCACAAGTTAGCGCCAAAATACTAGATAATAACTTATGAATATAGTCATCGTGGAGTATATTTAACATTTAAACAATATTATTTATATTATTAAGAGCATGTTGAAAACTTATTAATTATAATAAAATAATAAATATGTTTCGTATTTAATTAAAATATACACTTTTAGAGAACAAAAATTACTTTATACAAAATTTTTAGTGTCTAATAAAATAAGAAATGACCAAAGGTTTGCGAAAACTAAACTACTTATTTTAAAATGGTATATTTATATTTCTTATTTAGTAATGAAAAATGTAACATTAAGCTAAATTAATTTTGTAAATTCAACAAATATTTTTAGTTGTAGCTGTGGCGAGACTCACCCCCCTCTGTCAGTTTGGCTTTGCTCGTTGTAGTGTTTGGTTCGTACTAAGATGGCTGATATATCAAAAGAGGACCTCAAGAAGGAAATCACCGGTAAATCGCTTTATTTCTGTAATTAATCTTCTGAAAGCCTGGGAAGCATGAAAATTCTATCTAGATTATTTTTCTATACAATTTTTATCCTAGGCAAAAACTAGCTTGTCGATGAAAAAAGGGTAGTTGTCTCGTGAAATTTAGCGTTGGTAAGGCTTGTTTTTCAGGCCCCTATACCTTGCCATTGTACAATGGCTACATGACGCTTTGGGCTCAAGTGCTTGTTGCCTTTTATTTTCTCTCTCTTTTCTTCTTATTTATGATACTATTTTTATTCCTAATTTTATTTACTACTTATTGATTTAAATAAAAATTGTATTTTTTTTTTTTTTTTCTATACCAAACCCCAANTAATATGTGTAATGTTCCAATTTCTGCATATCACCTGTACTACTGTTTACAATCTGCACTAGATTCCTGGTGATTAAAAGCAGCTTTAATCATTTAATTTTTAAAAGATGATTAATTTGTGCCATACCTAAGGGTTCTGGCTTTAAGAGCTCTTTCTTTATTGAAGTTAACTTCTCTTTATTCAGAACTAAGCCAGATTTTTTTTTTATAGCTAACATTTTGAAGATATGTACATTTATTGATAGGTCCTAAACAAAATAAAATATTTTTAATCAAATTTTGGAGAAACCTTTCCTTGTTGATAAAATAAATTTTTTTCTTTATAGTATTTGATTTATAGTAGTATTAATTACTGACCGACCTATATTCTTATATGGAAATCAAGAAAATGTATTAGGTTAGCAGTACAGTTTTGTTTATGATGCTTCATTCTTATAAAATTCAATAGGTCAGGTAAAACTCAAACCAATTTTACCTATTTAAATCAGAAAACAACTTTTTTTTTTTCATTTCAATTATGAATTTTTTTTTTCTTCGATTGCTAGGCTTTATATCTGATTAATATATGGTTTTCCTCTGAGCATAAAATGTTCCCAGTCATGTTTTAGTGCAGTTACACAATTACAACTTTATGGAATGACTGCTAATAAAGGCTAGTATAGAATATAGTAATAGGGTAATGAAATAATCTGGCCATCTTGAATTTCTCTAGGCATCTGAAAATCATCTTAAAATGTTTTATTTGAATTTTAGAATATGCTTTGTTTCTTAAAAACTACCGTACTCTTATAAGCTAAGTATATAATCATTTGATTTTCTTAAAAGTTAAACGTTCAAGTTCTATTTTTATGAAGCAAATAGAATTAAAATATCTTTTATGCCTTGCACTTAGCAAAAATAGAATTTCTCCATGAATATTAGTGTAGAGTAAATAGTTTCATTGTAATTTTTCAACTATAATAAATATCATATTTTATTTACTAATATAAAATGATTTTTTTTCTGATCACATCATAGTACAAGTTGCTACTTTGTTCTCAGTAAATTTTACTAGATCCACTTATCAATGTCATACACAAAATTAAACCTTTTTTTTTTTTAAACATCTGTTCATGAAACATTATTTTTTAATAACTTCATAACTTTTCAATTCTAATTTATTTGACAATTAATAAATGAAGATAGTTAATTTACATTCTTGTTATTTAATTGATGTTGGTTAAGTAACATTCATTTTTGCTTTTAAGATGCATTGAAAAGAGGATAAAGTAGTATTTGATTTTATAAGTAGTTATTTTTCTCTTTCAATTTAAGATATTTTTATTTAAGGGATATAATAGATTTTGGTATTTATTTATTGTTTATAGAATCAAATACTATTATTAATTCTGAATTCAAATGCAGAAATCCAATGACTTGTAGTACATTGATTTATTTTTTATTATAATTAGCCTTGAATACTTAATGGTTCTATCTCCATACTTATATTTCATAATTTCAGTCTTTAAATTAAGACATTATTTTAAAAACTAAAGTTTTGAATGTATATTTAAATTCTGGCTTATTATGGTGGCGTTATGAAATTAGTTTTAATGCTTAAGCTTCACTTTTATTTATTTAAGGTGATGATGATAAGGAAGACGATGATGAGGATGCAGAAGAGGAAGAAGAGGAGAAAAAACCAAAGCGAGCTTCACCCAAAAAACAAGGAACCAAAAGAAGGAAATCTGATAGTGATGAGAGCGAAGAAGGCTCAGATGTAAGTGATATTCTCTAAATATTAAATGTGAGAATGGTCGGGGTTTCGGCCAGGAAGAAAAAATATACACCGACCATTCTCACATGATATTCGAGACGGCCAACTAACCATCAACCATGTCTAAATATTAAAGTTTTTACCGTTACAAAGTTTTAAATTAATTTTTACCAAAAATATAAAATATATTTTATTTTTTGTCAGGCTGAAAAAGAAAGTGACGAAGAGTACTCACCTAACAAAAAAGGCAAGGGTGCAGCTAAAGCTAAAAAACCTGCCAAAGGCCGCAAGAAGAAAGGTTCTGACTCAGACAGTGATGAAGACTGGGGAAAAGGAAAGAAAGGAGCTAAAAAAGCAGGAGGAGGGGTAGGCTATGATATTAAATTTTGAAGTGATGTATTTTAAATAATTTAACTATTAAGCAAGTTTCAATAATATAAAAATCAACTTAATTCTTTTTTTTTAAAGTGTATTTTCTGGTTGTGTAAAAAAAAAAACTAAGCAAAATTCTTTAGTTGTATTTTTATTCTTGAATAATAGTAAATGTTATGCAATGTCTTATAGCTCACTAAAGGTTTATTTTAATTTTTTTTTCAGTATTGTTAATTATTGAAATAGATCTCTAAAATTGCAGTTGTATTTATTTTACTGTTCTATTTATTTATTTTGTGTGTGTGTAGGCCAAAAGGAGAGGGACAAGTGGTTACAATAAGACCTGCACACTGACCCCAGAGCTGGCTAAAGTTGTTGGCCAGGATTCCATGGCTCGCCATGAAGTAGTCAAGAAGATGTGGTCTATCATTAAAGAAAAGAACTTATATGTAAGTATAATACTTTCAATTTGTTTAAAGTAATTTTTAAATGAGTTTTTCTTATAAAGCTTCATTATGTTCAAATTTAATTTGATGTTATTCATTTATTTTGTTAGGATCCAAAAAACAAGCAATATGCTATCTGCAATGATGACCTCATGCAAGTCATTGGTAATTTTTATTTTGATTATAATATATACTTTATTATTATTATTATTAAGGAATAATTTTTAATGAGACTCCTTTCACATTTCCTCAGGTGTTAAACGCTTCCGCACATTTGGGATGATGAAATACTTGAAAAAACATTTTGTTGATTAAGTGCATTTGCATTAGAAGATCGACATCTAAGCTACCTTTAAAATCTGCCCCTACATCTTTAGGGAGTTCGTCTTTTATATTGCAATTGTAATAGCTCATAAATTGTATAAATATTTAAGTGTACCATATATTTTAAAAGTATTATTTAGTAACTATAATCAATATTTGTTGGAATTTAAATTATTATAGTTTAAATATTACTCCTCCAGTCTATAGTTCTTTCTTGTACACTTTGACATAAGACTGGAAAAAGAGTTTTAAGTTTTGATCCTTAACTTTTATCTAGATGGCATTTTTATTTGTAATACTATTCTTTATGTTATAAGGTACTGCTTTTTTAAATGTTTTAGATTATTTAAATTAAATTTAGACTTCTATTTTATTTTTTCATAGATTTCTTGTGTATTGTTTATTGTAATGTCTTGTGTGTCATGTGTCACACTTCTTCAAAAGAAAAAAGAAAGAAAGAAAAAAAGTGAAATAAAATAATTACAAATCCCTGGTTTTTTATAATTTTATACTTTTTTATTTTCCTTCATGATGAGCTCTCTTTAATCAATGTATACTTTACAAAAGACCTCCGTAGAAAGAATGAACCGTTATATATTTAATGTGGCCCATTTTAGAGAATGTTGGCAATTTAATTGGTTGTTGATAACATAGAAATAATACTTAATTTTTGCTAAATTATATGGAAAGTGTTGTCAGTAGTATTTTGTTTTTTAATTTTTCTAAGGTGTCTATAGAAGATCATTAAAGTACATGACAAAAGTTCATCTAAGAATCAAATGGTAAATTAAAATAGCTATGGGTAGAGCGAAGGATTCAGTACAGGAAATGGCCCTACTTCAGGCACTTATGTATGTCATAGTATAATTTTTCACAATCTTTATATATCAATGAAAATTAAAGGAATTTTTTCATGTTGTAGAGGACATATTCATTTTTTAATGAAAATGTAGTAAGAAACAATTTTATAATTTAAGTTTTTCCTGCTAACTTGAATGATTTATTTTTTTCAGCATAGTTATGTAAATTATATTTAATAAATAATTATAAGAATAGTATATTTTATCATTTTAAAGAAAAACATATTGGATTAGGGAACTAGATTGGAGAAGTCTATCTCACAAAGCTGGCCTTAAGAGCTCTTTTTGTTGGAAGATCGAATAAATAACAATCAAGTTCCACCAGAGAAAACCTTTTTAATGTTGCCCCTCTGAGAAAGAGTTTAAATTATTGTTTTAAAAGTTTATTTATGAACAGTGTTATGTCTCATTGCAAAAATAAAACAAATTAATTTTTCTCACTAAATTTTTACAATTCCTAGAATCTTTAACTTACTCTGATACTTGAGTATCGAAATCCTTAGGAAATTTAGAGTTCTATATATCCTTAACATTTAAGCTATTCTAAAATAAAAATTTTTCCTTGGGTTATACCAATGAGGTAACCTTACAGTCAGTGATTATTAACTGCACATGGATCACAGCAAAATTCAAAATATTAAACTTTTTTTAGTTTAAGGGCTGTATTAATTGAAAACCAATTATTCTTAGGCATTATAGCCTAAGCTGAAGTTTTAGTTACCATAAAATGTTAAAATATAACTTCATACAGAAAATTAGTTGTATTTTGTCTGATCAAAGTTTTTATGTTGCATTTAAAATGATTTTGGTATGCTTATAATATAAATTTAGAATGATACCATAATATGTGTAATGTTCCAATTTCTGCATATCACCTGTACTACTGTTTACAATCTGCACTAGATTCCTGGTGATTAAAAGCAGCTTTAATCATTTAATTTTTAAAAGATGATTAATTTGTGCCATACCTAAGGGTTCTGGCTTTAAGAGCTCTTTCTTTATTGAAGTTAACTTCTCTTTATTCAGAACTAAGCCAGATTTTTTTTTATAGCTAACATTTTGAAGATATGTACATTTATTGATAGGTCCTAAACAAAATAAAATATTTTTAATCAAATTTTGGAGAAACCTTTCCTTGTTGATAAAATAAATTTTTTTCTTTATAGTATTTGATTTATAGTAGTATTAATTACTGACCGACCTATATTCTTATATGGAAATCAAGAAAATGTATTATGTTAGCAGTACAGTTTTGTTTATGATGCTTCATTCTTATAAAATTCAATAGGTCAGGTAAAACTCAAACCAATTTTACCTATTTAAATCAGAAAACAACTTTTTTTTTTTTCATTTCAATGTCAATTCCAGCTGTAATAATTATTTGTTTTCAGATCCAGCTATTATGTGATTTAATCTCGTTTTAAATTAGTTGCATCTTACCCTTTTGGGCCGAAAAAAAAATTCTCCTTTTACAACCTGTACATGTCAATTGCATTTGACTGGTGTCCGACATGCTTGAATTGGATTTTTAACATCCTATTCGATTCTCCTTTCAAATCAAACATCACTGCCCTTCTCTAGCTAGCCAAGATAAGAAAAGTATTGTAATCTAGCAGTATTTACTTATTGATTTGTGACCATTATTTTAATTGTTTTCCTAGAAAAGTCGAAGTGAATCTTTTAAGAGGCGAGCCTTAGAAGAGCTAGCAGATTTCCAGTTGAGAAATCAAGCTATTCAATTTGGTCCCATGGCACGATTTTTCAATAGATATTCACCGATTGGAGCAATTGAAAATACGATCCATATGTACAGTCGGTAAGTATTCTACGAGTCCGCAAATTTTTTAGGTAATGAAACCATGTTTAAGCTTCTATTTGTTAGATGACTTCGTTAGGATCTTGATATGGGAAGGAGGAGAAAGGACCAAAATTTAATATCTTACTGTTAACCTTGTAAAAAAAAATCCCCCGATCAATTTTGCTCAATGCTTTGCAAAAGGAGGCTTAAACACCTAATTCGGTTTCAATATTTTAAATATTAAAAAATATATATCTATGTCTATAAATTCTCAGCCGGGAATCGAACTCGGGTCTCCTACTTTCCGGGCAAATATGCTGACCACTAAACCACCNAAAAAAAATCCCCCGATCAATTTTGCTCAATGCTTTGCAAAAGGAGGCTTAAACACCTAATTCGGTTTCAATATTTTAAATATTAAAAAATATATATCACAGCCGCGAGTGTTTCATTATATACATCTCCCTTGAAATTTTCCAAAAGTCGCGTCATGATACAAAAGGAATAATTTATATACTTGTCATTAAAAAAAACATCTAACTGAGTTAAAACAGAAATAAACTCATCGGAAACCATTATATAATTTATTTTAGGGAAATATATCTATTCACGTAGTATAATGAAGTAAATTTTGGAAATCTTCAACAATTGGATGAAGATAAAAATATGATCCGCTAAAATTGATATATATGGGCGCCTAGGTAGCTCATGGGATTTATTCAGGGCTCGCTATCCTGACGCTGCGGTTTCAAATCCCATATGGGTAAGCTTTTATCCATAAATAAAATTATCCTAAGTGGTTATAAGTGAGGCTAACTCTTAATAATAAAAATATATATGTGTGTGTGTATCTATTCTTGCTCCCAGATTTTTTAAATAGAGAAACCAATTACTGTATTTTAGTCTCCTTTTACAAAGCCTTGGATAAGTTAGAAAACTGCTAAAACAGTCTGGGTAGGAGGGAACCAAAATATAAATTCTTAATATATATGTATAATGAGTGTTACTAAGAAAATTTATGAAATAAAATTAGTTTAAACTGCAGTTTTATGACATTTATATTTGATAACATTTTTGAAAAAAAAAACTCATTTTAAGAATGTAATTCCGAGTATTGTTTGTGACAATTATTAAAATATGGACTAAAAAAAAGTCAGTATTTAGGATATTCAGTGCAAAACCCTTAAAATTATTTATTTTTCATTAAAATGGGATAAGTGGTTTAAATGAAAACCAAAATATATAAATATTATTTTTGTGGTATTTAATCCCACGTAAATTTTACCAATTTTTAGTGAAAGGTAACAGAATAAAAAATCTAATTGTCCTAGCCAGGACACGAACCTGGATCTCCTGCTAACCGGGCCAGTGCATTTTCCATTTACGCTACCGAGACAAGTCTGATAAGTTATTAAATTCTCCGCACTAGTGTCGACAGTCTAACCTCCGAGGCAGACGTATATATCGTCTTATGCTCGGAGGACCTGACATTGTCAAGCTGTTTAAATGACTGTNATCTACAGTATAAATATTATTTTTTATTGGTATTTAATCCCACGTAAATTTTAACAACTTTTAGTGCAAGGGAACATAAAATTCCTAATAAAACTATTAGTTAATAACTTATCAGACTTTTATCGGTAGCATAAATGGAAAATGCACCGGCCCGGATAGCAGGAGATCCAGGTTCGAGTCCTGGCTGGGACTGTTAGTTTTTTTATTCTGTTCCCTTGCTCTAAAAATTTCCAAAATATATAATCTTACTGTCTCCATTGTTATTTGAGTTATGAAAAATTTTACAGAAAATAACAGTTGTGAAATTTAATTACACTGGGGGACACATTTTTTGTTGAATTATATCTGACACTGTTTTTTAACTAATTCTTGGCGTATGAATCTGAGAATAACCTCAGATTTTGTCTATTACGTCAACTTTTTAAACTGCAGGATATCCTCAGAAATAATAAAAATCATGCATTTAAAAGAACATAGCATTTACAAAACATTTAATGTAAGTTAAATCGAGTTCTTACATATAAAATTGTTTAATTAATGAACAGAACTTAAAAATTAAGATAAAAATTTGCATTTGTAGCTTTTTCCGGAGTGTTTAGTTTGTGTACATTCGCGAAGACTGTTCGGGAAATTAGCAAGGTGGCTGTGTATGTTTAATGCAATTTAAAGTTCATGTTGCAACCTAGCTTTTGGAAGCTTCTCAAGAGTTGCTAGTCAATTCGAAGTAATTCAATGTTGGTATATTTCCAAGAAAGTTTTTAACAATGTTTTTGAATGCCATATTCGTATTCCCTTTCTTCCAAAGAGGAAAATTCATTGAAAACTGGCACGAGGACTTCGGCTGAATGCGGTACTGGGCGTATAGCTGATGGTATACTAGGATACTCTATTTTACAATTGTTTTTCTTGTTATATCCCGATGTTTTCTCTACAAAAGTAGCAATCTCTTGAATGATCTTTGGACTCGTGCCAAATCATAGGTATACCAAATGGGAGCTTAGCACGTGTTCCCTTGGTCCAAACCCTCAACACACTGTTTACACACTTAATGAAGTGCAAATGCTTTATCTTGATCACCAAGTTTCACTTTAAAATAGGCAAAATATGATTGTCAGACAAATGTTCTGATTTATCATACCTTCTATTATCCGTCTACATTGGTTTCTGCAAACCATCTTCTGTCGGCAAGCCAACAGAAGATGGTTTGCAGAAACCAATGAAGACAGGTAATAGAAGGTATGATAATTCTATATTCATTGGTGGTGGAAATAACCTTTTATATTATTTAACTGTACTGATGTTTGTCCTTAGACTGGGAATGGTAAAACTGTCACATATATAGTTATATATATTCGTTTAGTTAAACGAATCGGGCCTGTTTTCGCACTATCGACGTGTAGGAGCAGAGGTAGCCATAAGGAAACGTTTCAGTTCTAACACACTATGTAGTTCTGTACACTTCAGTAACGAAATACTAAATACTGCTTACCGACACAAAACGTTTCACCACAGTATAACAGGCGTAACTAAACAGACAGGTATAGACCAGCATGCGCCCCACCGACACAGAAACCGAACGTGACGTGATAGAAGAAAACTAAAAACTGTTTTGAAATATAATTCTATAGAAAACAGTTTAAAAATCTAACTCAAAAGAAATTGAGTTTCAAATTGTTCCCCAGTGTTTAATACAAACTACCCAGTGAAATTGTTCGAACACAAATTTAAAAAAAAAAAACAAAAAAAAAAAACGCAGAATACGGGCGAAATTTTGGAATTTAGCTATAATAAGGCTTCGCTTCTTCCATTTAATCCTCCCGGCTAGTCGGTCAGGTATAAAAATTATATTAAATCCCTCTTTTTTTATATTTTTGTGGCTTATTTTTGTCTTCTTCTTAATATTTTTTTTCTTTTTAGTTTCTTCAGTGGATAAATGGTCAAAATAACCAGGTGTTACTCAACTTTTCTTCTTTAACAATTTCAGTGCTTCCATAAGTCCTGCCTTGGATCTTATATCTCGATAAGCTTAATTCATGAAATTGTGGCCTATCTGCACTCTTCGTCACACCATGGGAGTACCGTTTTAGTGTCAAAGAACTCCCTCAGATTCAGGTGTCATGACATCTTCAACCATTTTTCCGCAATCCACTAGAGGCCTCTCAACTATTTCAAGTTCCTTGTTGATACAGTTTTCGAAGGTAGCGCGGCTTTCCTTTTAGCCCCTTTAGTTTAGGAGCGTTGTATTTTATTATTCAAGCGTCTTCTTGGCCAAGGAGACCCTAAATTAGTGAGTTAGACTCTGACCAGGTAGTGGTCCGAGTCCACTTTAACATTCCTTAATGTACAGAGGTCGAGAAGATTTGACATCCTGCAGAAAATGTAGTCGATCAGACTAATCACTCCATCGGGTTATCCCAAAGTGCCTTTATGAAGGAAATATCGTACCTTCGGTAATCATGCCACAGGAGTCAGCCAAGTTTATCATTCTGTAATTTGATTGCTCTTGAAGACTTTACGTCCCTTTAGTTGGCATGAAATATGCACTTGAGTTTAACATCTAGATTATGACACGATTATTGAAGCCCTTATAAAATGGAGGCATTAATAGGACGGAAGTTCTAACAGACTAATTTTTTTTTATTTTTTTTTTTATGTATAATTCAGCATCCTGACATAATTATAATTTTACAAGATAATCGGCTCCAAACCATAACGGTCACCCAGGCAACACACAGATGGCCAACTGGATAGAGCCCTATTCAAATTAAGAAATAAACACCTACAACTTCTTGCAAAATATGCTCCGAGTTCAAGCCTTCCTTCCACATCAGACTGATCTTATCTAAGCAACTGCGCCGTTGGAACGACTCAGCTTTTATTTTAAAGGACTATTGCCGTTTATTTCTTCTCGGTAATATCTTTTAACAAAACTTTACGCCCACAAGTATATCAGATTTAGTTTTGCTATATCTTACACAATCTATTGTCGTACTAGTTCAGTAACAGAACCAAATCTTCACTTTATTTGTATATCCTTCATACGGACAGGAGACACATTTTCTATATGCAAGTAATTTCAATTATTCCTTCATTTTTATGAAGTTGCTATTAGCTATACTAGACCATTGGAAAAAAAAAAAAAAATTGTGCCGCAATGGTCAAATATAGTGAAATATGGAAAATAAAATAAAGCCCTAGCTTAGAAAACCGCAAGACCCTCGGCAGTATAAAGTGTTGCCAAAACCTTTACATTCCATGTGTACTCTAACATGCACTTTACACGCCCAACACTGCATGGATATACATTCTACCACAAGAGAATATCTAGCTCTTGTGGTACTCTTTCTTTCCGCGAGGGACAAATTTCTATAGGAAAATTAAGCCAGGTAAGATCATCTGTTTCAAGAAGTAACTCTGTGGCTATTGTGGACTAGACATTGGATTCAAGTTCTTACAGACGATAAAGGAACAACTTTTAACACCGGAAATCTTGCTCCACAAGTAGAAATCATCAATCATTAATAATAAATGACATAAAATAGAATAACGATGCTGGCAAAAAAAAAAAAAAAAAAAAGTTTAAACCACTGAAGGCAAAAAAACTGGACCCACAAGCAATGGACTCACCTAAACAATTTACAAATAGTAAAAAAATACTACTATTAAGAAATTTTTTCTTCACCTAGATCAACCTACTCTATTATAGCATAGTATTATATTATCCAACGAGACCTGAATTGAGAAGGAATGAATGTCTAGTTTTATTAGTTGAACTTCACTTCCTCGTTGCTACTACAACGATTAACCTTATGAATACCATTTTATAAAAGATGCTTTTTTACAACATTTTTATCTATAACTTATGATTATAGCATATTAAAGTGTCACTTGAATTATAAACTTAATAAATTTTTAATTAAAAAAGGAAAGGCCCATAACATTAGGCTTTTTATTGAAAAATCTTAAATGAATTAATTTTGGTTAAAATAAATATGAACCCCCACTTTCTCTCGGCTGAAGAAAACGGGGTTAAGAGGAAATTTCTAATTGAAATTTGCAATTATTAGTATAATGACAAAAATTTATATAAAATATTAGGCGAAAGATTTATCTTTTTGAATGAAATATTCCAAAATCACCCTTTCGTTAAGGAATGATTAAAAATTCAGTAGAAGTGTGAGTGGAGAATCTTCAATAAAAATATTCTAATTTGGTGCTTGATTATTCTTTTGGCCAATATATTAAACCGAACAATTTTCATACATTTGAGTTATTCACTTTCTCTCGTGTAAAATATTGATTTATTGTGAAGTGCGTTTTGCTGAAATTCCGTTTAAAAAACAGTAAAATATTTTAATCAGAATTATTTTAAGAAATTCACAAGTCAATAAACTTCATTGTTTTAGATCAATGATTCTTTCAGATTTTTCAAATCTTAAACCCTGCTCCCCTTAAGAATGACGATATTAAATAATATTTATTAGTTACCTTCATTAACTGTTTAATGTGTACATAAATTCCATCAAAACTAATACTCCTGATTAAAATTCAGATTCATTTTTATAACAACATGCACTTCCACACAATTAAAATTTATTTTTCATTATAAATTGAATATGAAAGGTCTTATAAGAAAATCAAAATTGCTTTTATAATGTATAACTTAATCTTCAGCCATGACAGCACAATTGACAAATACTTGATAGTAATATAACCTGCCATAACCTGCTAACAGCTGATGTCGTGAGTAAGGTAGCTTTGGCTTCTTAATAACTGAAGGTTAAGTTGTTACTTTCAAATAAATGCGAACAGAGAAAAATTTACTCTCTACAAATGTTTACTTACTGTGGAACATGGTATTTAAATTAAAACCTTTGGATGTCTCAACGTGAAAGTTTAGGAATTTCCTCCCCCTTTTTTGTGAAGTATACCAATTCTTTGTGGAATACAATGGACAAATATAGAGGTAAAGACTCTTGCATTGGAACATCGTACCTTAGAGAGCGAGAATTAGGTATGAGACCTAAAATTGGTTCTACTGATCGTTTTATGAAGAAATTTTATAATGCCTTTGCCCCATGTACTTCCTGGGATCACAATGCTACCTTGCAGAATGCTGTTCCTGGAGGAATATTCAATTTGGAATTTTCTCCTGATGGGTAAGCTATAATTATTACTAAACTAAATGGTAAAACTTAGTGGACGTTCACTGTCCTTTCAAATATCTTATTTGATTTGGAAGAGTACTATTTTAAGTATTTACATTTTACCCAGATTTACCTAATAGGGGTTATTTTTTGTGTATTATTAATAAAACATTTCATTCATTATATTTTAAATTTACTTTTAAAATATAGATCTAGTTATATTTACTTTGTTTAGGTCTCTTCTTGTTGCTGCTTGTGAGAAAAGAAGTGTTTTAATGTTTGATCCCCTTTCAAGACAACTTCTACACTCGGTTGACAATGCACATTTAGATTGTGTTAATTGTGTCAGGTAATATTTAAACCTTAGATTTTTTCTATTTTGTATGTTTAGGCATTTGTAAAAGTTTTCGCTTTTTTCTTTTCTTTTGAGAAAATATAGTTCCTCAGCTTTTATATCCTCCTAAACCTATATAATTATTCTACTTGATTAGGTAAGCTTTCATGATATAACAATATTTTATGTAATATCATTTTTATCATAATCTTCAGTTATTGTATTGCATCTTATTCAGACGGTTTATTGGTTATTTATACAATCTCATCAGCTTTTGAGTCAATTTTATATTGATAATAGAGTTTTGGAATTAAGATTCTGAAATTCTTCCATGTGCATTAACTTAAAAGCATTTTATTATTATACCTTTAAAGTAAATTAATTATCATTTGTTAATTTTAAAAACATGAGCATGAACAGTACAAATATGAACCATATTACTACTGGGGTAGCAGGCTCTTTGGTACAATAGAAACTGATTACTTTCCATATTTTAAGGAAATAAATGTTTTTGCCAGTTCTTGTATCCTATTGTGTAGCTTTAAATAATATTCCTGGTACCATCTGTGTTCTGTTAAAAAATAGCATCAATTAAATAGTATTTTCATTAAAGAACCAGATTAAAAAAATAAATTAATAAAAATAAGGGGAGAGGGATATTAAAGTTTGAATAGAGTTTCAATTTCCTTGTCTGAAAAACACTACTTCAGTTTACATGTGGTATTACATAATTTTTTATATATTTTTAATTAATTATAAAGAGAAAGATATGGGGATTTTTTCTATAATTACACTCCTTTAGATATTTAAATTGTTAAAAGAAGGCTCTCATTTTTCTACTTATCAAGAGGGCAAGTTTAAATAATTATTCGCAATTCCCTTTTTCTTGGCTTACTCCCCTCTTCTGAGTTCTTTGGAATATATGAAAAATTGAAGAGACTTTGCTTGATATAATCTTTCGTTATGTAATAGGTATTGCAAACGTGTACACATTACTGTGAGTTTTAAGTAGCCAAAGAGGTGTAGTACTTCATGAAAACCATAACTTTAGATGTTATTATCTATCTGATCTACATAACTACAGGTTTTTCTTTATTATTACATTTTCCTTTATTGTAATTTGTGAAGTAAATAATTTAAAGAGTTATTATGACTACCAATGAATATAGAACTATCATACATTCTATTATCCATCTTCATTGGTTTTTGCAAACCATCTTCTATTGGCGAGTGCTTTCGGACATTGTCCATCCTCGTGGCCGAATACATGTGTTCACTGTCACTGTCTGTATTCAACAGTTGAATAATTTGAATGTCCGAAAGCGCTCGCCAACAGAAGATTGTTTGCAGAAACCAATGAAGACGGATAATAAAAGGTATGATAGTAATTTGTGAAGTTAATTATTCATGACGAAGCATTGAAATGTGTAAACATATAGATTTTGTTTTGTTAATTTTTTAGAAGATCAACTATTGTAATTGACCTGAAAAATAAAAATTATATCCTTCCCTCAAAATTTAATGGTTTGTGTTTCTAGGTTCTTAGAATCAAAAAAGTGTTAAAAAAAAAAAAAGAAATTTCTTGGAAGTGGCTGAATTATTCCTTTTGGAATTTGGTCGCATTTTTCCGATGATGGGGCTAAATTATGGGTTAAAAGTTTAAATTGGCTCTAAAAGCTAAATGGTTACACCTTACTAAAGTGGTTGGTGCCATTTAGAAAACTAAGCTTTATATTTAGGTTTTAGGTTAGGTTATTTGATTTGATTCATTGCTAAATCAATGCAATAAAATTTTAAATAAAATAATTTTTAAAATATATATAAATATTGTTTCAATTTTATTGAATGATATAGTCTTACACAAAATTTTGTTGATTATCCTTTTATGATGAAAATAATAGATTTCCGTTTAGTCTAGGAATAAATGTCATTGATAATTGATGATATGTTTTGGCCATAGTATTTTTTTATTTGTTTTTTGTGGCATGATTCTATATGGAATTTTTATCTTTTGTTTATGACAAATGAGGTATCCGAATTTCGTTTAAGAAATTTAAAACAATATATTAAAGTAAATTAAATTTAATATTCAAAATTGTCCAAGCAAATGTTATTTCAGTCAATTATTTGTTGTGTATTGTGATAGATAGTGCAGTGGTGATTGCAAAATAGATAACTGTAATTTGTTTGACTTCAACAAATAGTAATTTGTTTTATCTTTCTTATTTCAATTATCATAATTCATTAAGAAATTATGGAAATCCTATGTCATATCTGTGATGTTCAAGAATCATTTTCAATAGTAAACTGGTTATCCATATTTAGCAAATAGATAACTTATTGAATTATTATTTATGCTTTTTGAAATTTTTAATTTCACAATGTGTTTCATGAAGTATGTTTCAGTTAGTCAATGAATTGTTGTGTTGTGTGCTTTTTATTAAATTATGCTTGATGTAACTTAATACTTAATAATTATAATTTTAATAATTTAGACTAGCTTTTTGACTTTTTTGCTTCATACTTGTCTGTCAATATATTTCCCATCACTTGGGAATTTGGTTAATTTTGAGTAATAATTAATTACTATTTGGCAACATATTTTATATATGCTTTTTATATGTTTACATGATATTGTTAGAATGTAATTAAGCTAATCATACTATCTGTGTGTATTACTATATTTAATGAGGTTTGTTTTTTTCCATAAAAATATAATTTTATTTTTCAGAAACCAAATATTTTTATTTGTTTTTTATAATTTTCATTCTATTGCAATAACACATTCATTTTGATATTTTACTCGATAATAATAATATTAATTTTTAANAAGTAATAATTATAAGAATAGTATATTTTATCATTTTAAAGAAAAACATATTGGATTAGGGAACTAGATTGGAGAAGTCTATCTCACAAAGCTGGCCTTAAGAGCTCTTTTTGTTGGAAGATCGAATAAATAACAATCAAGTTCCACCAGAGAAAACCTTTTTAATGTTGCCCCTCTGAGAAAGAGTTTAAATTATTGTTTTAAAAGTTTATGAACAGTGTTATGTCTCATTGCAAAAATAAAACAAATTAATTTTTCTCACTAAATTTTTACAATTCCTAGAATCTTTAACTTACTCTGATACTTGAGTATCGAAATCCTTAGGAAATTTAGAGTTCTATATATCCTTAACATTTAAGCTATTCTAAAATAAAAATTTTTCCTTGGGTTATACCAATGAGGTAACCTTACAGTTAGTGATTATTAACTGCACATGGATCACAGCAAAATTCAAAATATTAAACTTTTTTTAGTTTAAGGGCTGTATTAATTGAAAACCAATTATTCTTAGGCATTATAGCCTAAGCTGAAGTTTTAGTTACCATAAAATGTTAAAATATAACTTCATACAGAAAATTAGTTGTATTTTGTCTGATCAAAGTTTTTATGTTGCATTTAAAATGATTTTGGTATGCTTATAATATAAATTTAGAATGATACCATAATATGTGTAATGTTCCAATTTCTGCATATCACCTGTACTACTGTTTACAATCTGCACTAGATTCCTGGTGATTAAAAGCAGCTTTAATCATTTAATTTTTAAAAGATGATTAATTTGTGCCATACCTAAGGGTTCTGGCTTTAAGAGCTCTTTCTTTATTGAAGTTAACTTCTCTTTATTCAGAACTAAGCCAGATTTTTTTTTATAGCTAACATTTTGAAGATATGTACATTTATTGATAGGTCCTAAACAAAATAAAATATTTTTAATCAAATTTTGGAGAAACCTTTCCTTGTTGATAAAATAAATTTTTTTCTTTATAGTATTTGATTTATAGTAGTATTAATTACTGACCGACCTATATTCTTATATGGAAATCAAGAAAATGTATTATGTTAGCAGTACAGTTTTGTTTATGATGCTTCATTCTTATAAAATTCAATAGGTCAGGTAAAACTCAAACCAATTTTACCTATTTAAATCAGAAAACAACTTTTTTTTTTTTTTTTTTTTTTTTTTTTTTTTTTTTTTTTTTTATCAGATACTTATTAATTAATAATTGTAGTTTAATATATTTCTATTCATTTGCTTTACAATTATATTAACCCTGTTGCATCATTCGTTTCCACCATGATATTATTTTATTTAATATCCTCAGCATTTTTAAGATCTGCCTTATCCTACATTAAAAGACTTATGATATCTTAGGAAAGTTCTTTTAAGAATTCTGTCGTCACTCATTTTGTTACTTTGAATGATATTCACAGTTGGTTTATCATATTGTTTTTCAAGCAAAATGGCCAGATCCAAAATGCCATTGGATTAAGCTATAAAGTAAAACAATAACTATTGAAGAAAAATTGACTCTTCTCCTTTTTGTGGCTCGACACAATATTTTGCTGGTTTTTTTTTTCAATTTTGAAAGCTCATCTTAGTACATTTTCAAACTAAGAAATTGTAACATAAAGATTGTTCTTGTTTTCATTTCTAATTTTATATTACCTCTATTAAATGTATTAACTCCATGGCAAGTAAAACTTCCTTACCATCTCCATCCAACATCCTACTTAACTGAATCAAAGGTGGTCACACCTTTGATTTTGCTTGGGATTCATCGGAAACCATTTAAAAGTGAAATATATTTTGCTATGTCTTTGGAATGAATGTCAATTTGTCCATTGACACTGGATTTGAGTTATTGATAGTTACTAAATAACGTAATAAATTATAATGAATTGATAAATAAATTACTTTCAGGGGTTTCTTGACTTTATAAGTCAAAAATAGTAAGCCCTTTGAATTCTGTAATTAATGACACATTAAAGAACGTTGCAAAGCTTTAAAAAATGGTTCTTTTACTTATATTTTAAAATTGTCTTCAATATGTATATTTTCATAGTTTTTAAAAACTAGATTATGCTCATTTTGTTTTCTATTAATTTTTTCCTAGTACATTAGATTTCGCAAATCCATGATCTTTCAAAATTTTGCTATTATTTATTCCCTATCCTACTGATTTGAATTATTAATTTTTCATCATTAACCATGTGCAAACAGTTAATTTTAAGCTTTAAAATAATTAAATTAATTTAAAGAAAAAACTGTTTTATTATGTAAATTAGTGCTTCTGGTTAACANTTTATTTTTAAATTTTTAAATCCCAATGTGTATTTTTAAAGAAACTTAACTATCAGAGCTATCATACTTCTAGCATTTGTAGATGTTGTCGAAAGAGCATGGACTGACTGGCTAGCTCAGATTTATCAGTTTTTACAATTTGGCTATCATCAACTATCAACTTCTCAAAAGGGCTCCAGGAATTTTGAGAAATTATTTTATGTCACTGGTTAAACTCCACATAGAAAGTCACTATTTTTTAGTGTTAACATAAACCTCTATTCCAGATCATGTGCTCTGATCATTTTAATTTGAAAGAGTGTTTCAGGCTCATTGAGAATCCTGTTTTTGTTGTTTTAATTTGTTTAACAAGGTATCTAGGAAAGTCAGAAGAAAATATATTTGTAGATATTATAATGAAAATATATGGCTATTCAATCACATTTTACTATTATTTAACAAGGTATAGCATAGCCCAGATGTAGTACATTGATCTTTCATTCTGAATGAGCCTAGTTTGCATCTCAATAAGACATTTTTTTAAATTTTCATTCAAGCTGACAGCCATAATTTGTTATTTTGGTCTTTATTATATTAATTATTTGACTTTTGAATTTATCTAGGCCTGAATTCTGTTATTTAGCTTAAAATAATTTAATATTGGGTACATAATAGAGCCTGTTCTGTTTATATTTTTTATTAATTATGACGGATCTCTGCAAAAATTGATTGTTCAAGATTATTTAATTTTTTTCTTCTTTTTTATTGAATGAACATATTTTGAATATTTATATAACATATTTACTCATAGAGATAAGAAGATATATTTTGATTTTTTATTTATGTATTTCACTTAAGGTTTTTTTTTTTTTTTTTTTTTTTTTGTTTTTTTTTGTTTTTTNGATTTGAATTATTAATTTTTCATCATTAACCATGTGCAAACAGTTAATTTTAAGCTTTAAAATAATTAAATTAATTTAAAGAAAAAAACTGTTTTATTATGTAAATTAGTGCTTCTGGTTAACATTTTTTAAAAGAAGTGCTATGATTGTGCCATACATTTTTTTTTTCAATATGAAATTTCAGTGCTTCTGTCACAAATTTTAAACACAAGATTCAACTAAAAATTTCAAATGATGCAAAACTTTTTTTAAAATTAATTATTTAATTATTTTATTTATTCACTTAAAGTAGTCTATATTGTAATTCAAAAAATGGACATTACTATTGTTAATGAGAAAATCTCAAAACAAAAGTTATTTTGGGCTATCTCAGAAATTTGAATTGCAGTAAGTTGCTGCTTAAGAGGAAAGTGAGGGCTGATAGCTTTTTCAGAATACTGAGGGATCATTGTGCATTTTTGGTTCTTTTACATGCCAATCAGACAAAAGTATTGGTCATCTTCAAAAACTTATAATTGATCTTTTTGTATAATATTTAGATTAAAATAAAACAAAAAGTCTGTCATGCAGGACCTGCATGATCTAAGCAGATTTCCTATGTTCCATTAAAATTGGATATAATAAGAATAAATGATTAAATTAAATAAACAGCCAAAGAGAACAATAAGCATAAAAGGGAAGACCAGTAAAATTTTTGTTTGTAAATTTCTTTCTCAATAAACATTTTTTGTAAGAATGCTAAAGAAAATAAACATTATAAAATATATTTTATACCTATTATGTACTATAAAAATTGTGTTGGCTCAAATAAGGATGAAGATATGATTAAAATTTTTGTTCTCTCTCTAAAACCCCCTTTCCCTTATATAATTTCAACCATAAATGAATTCCTTCAAGCATTTGAAATAAAAAGCCAAACTCATTCAGTTTTTATATTTCAATAAATAATTGAACATGGAATTAACACTTGAAATTACATTCTAGATAGCTGTAATACATGTTTTTTTTTTTGTTTTTTTAATTGTATTGAATATAAATGTTGTAAAAGTTTACTTTACACTTATTTTGTTCTATACAAACATCACTCTTAAGTATATTTATTAAACAAATCATAATATGCTTATTAGGTTTGAAATTCTTTTCTTCGTCCTTTTTCCCCCTCTTCCTATGCCTTATGCAGAATTGACGTATCAAATTTGAGTGTCTGTGTGTGTGTGTGTGTGTGTGTGTCTTAGCCGCAAGTGTTTTATATAATTTGTTAATTTTTATTAATAAATAATTGGTTTAATAAATTATTGGTTTTATAAATATTATTTTTTGTGGTATTTAATCCCACGTAAATTTTAACAATTTTTAGTGCAAGGGAACAGAATATTTTCTTTTTTTTTACTGTCTTACTTTTAAAATATAAGGAAGCATAGATTTGTGTGTGTTGGTGCCTACAAATGTATGCCTGCATATTTGGAGGAAAATATACTTTCTTTTGTCTTTGAATTCAAACTAAAGATTTTCTTATGCTGAAATTTGTCTTTCATGAAAATTTTTCATTTTAAATAGATTTTTGGACTCAAGAGTGTTTGCGACGTGCAGTGATGACAGTACTGTAGCCTTGTGGGATGCACGTAACCTCAAGACACGCATACGAACTCTTCATGGTCATTCAAATTGGGTAAAAAATATTGAATTCTCCCAAGCTGATGGGCTTCTTGTTACATCTGGTTTTGATGGTGCTATCTACACTTGGGACATTAATAGGTATTGATTTACAATTACTTTGTCTTAAATAACCTTTTTAATAATTCATATAGTATTGTAGTTTATTTATTTTATTTAATGATATTTTAATTGTGAAACATATTTAAAGCTAAAAAAAATGTTTGGATAAAATTATTTTCCATGCAATTTCAGGCCTTCATCAGGGCAAATAGGGTGATGGGGAGAGAGAGAGAGACTATTGCTCAACATTAACTAGATCATGACATTCAGACTGATGTCATGATTTAGTTATTGTTGAGCTGTAGTCTCTTTCTCTCTCCCCCCATCAACTTATTTGCCCTTATGAAAGCCTGAAATTTAAGCCAAAACATTGGATAAAATAAAAACTTTTTTTGGTTACAAATTAGTTTTTAATTCTTCAGCTACCAAGACCGAATTCCTGACAATATAATGATAATAATACTACTCTCATAAATAATTTTAATTTATCATATGTTGCAATTGATAAAGTCACATTTAGCTATTATTTTGCAGGGCTTTGCAAATATTAAACTTACTGTTTTTTATTTTTTTATTGTACCAAAATAGAAATGATCATTCAGTTCAAAAGCCGAACAAATCATTTAGCCAGTATATAAAAATAATAGGTAGATATATAGATTTTCATTTACACATAAATCTTTCCCTAAATTTTTCAGAAGGTACAATTACTTGGCAACATTAAAATGCTTTTAACAAAGTCATGAGCTGATGATTTCATACTGTTTTTAAAAAAACAGCACTATCATAGCCATATCATGGTTAGTGCTATCATAGCCATATTGCTCAGAGCTGATATCCTAAAAAACATACTAACTATAATTTTGATCAATTCTGTTATGTTCACAATTGTAGGGAAAATATTTATCTATCTAATATATTCTCTTAAGATAGGATATATACAGATTTTGAAACACTTAGCGAAGGATTTGAAACATTAAATATAAATTATTATTGCAAACAATACTTCTACATTACAATAAATATAGTCTTGTGCATAAAATGTTTGGTACTTCGTAAAATGGCTTATCTAGGGGACTGTGGATGCCTAACAAACGTAATATATTAAACTGTATAGGAGGAAAAAACAAACAAAAATAAAACTACAAAATAAATTTTAATGAAGTTTCAAATATTGATTTAATTTTTTATTGTGAAGTTTCTAATTTCATATGAATTTGTTCAACAATTCTAAGAGGGTTATTAAATTTAAATTTTTAAATAACATTAATTTGACACATTTACTCTAATTTAACTTGATTTAACTCATCATTTTTCACTCTTGATAGAAAAGTTGATATCTTTAAATATTTTCCTTAGAGTTTTTGTACTATTTACAAAATTATCACTTCAAACAGATGATTTTCAAATTCAAGTTGTTCTAATAATTTCATAAAATTTCCTTTAGTTTTGTAAAGGATAATATTATCAAAAAATGGATTGTTAAAAATTATTAAGGAAATTAAACTATTACAAAATAATTACAGAACTTTAATTTTTTTATTAGGTAATTAACCTTTCAAAAATTATTCCTTTATCTTGTTTATAAATTTAATTTCTCACTACAGATAAAATAATGTTTAATTTTCTTTTGTATTAGACTTTTTTAATAAAAGTGCCAAAATTGTATTTGATCTTTTATTGAAAGCAATATTGGGAAGTATCAGTATGGATTCGTGAGACGCAAGTTAAGATGTGACTATATCTTTCAAATATGACAAATAATGGAGGAGGTAATGGAATATTAAAAAGGTGTATTTATCATTCATCCATTGATTTTATGTTAGCTTACTATTAGATAACTAAGAAAAATATGTCTATTGTAGTGAAAAAACTTGGCCTCTTAAAAACTCATCAGCTTCAACAAGACTTTTACAATTGATACGTCATGCAATTATAAAATCAATTTAAAATTATCAGAGTTGCTAGTTACTCAGAATTTTTGTGGTAAGGAGATGTTCTGTCATGTCTGTTATATAATGTATCATTAGAGAAAATTATCAGAGACTCTGGAGAGGATGCGAAAGGTATCATCTTCTGTAAAAGTAATGGAATTCTTGCTAATACAGGCGATATCAATATTATAAGCAGCCGTGAAAGTGAATTAAAATCAATGTTTAGAATTATATTATTAATAATATAATTATTAATTATATTGGTTGCCAAAACAAAGTATATGGCAATATTGTACAGAATAATGGCACTTCTCCTTCCTTAAAATAATTATACATTTGAAAAAACACAAGGAATTGTTGTTAACTAGAATTATACATAATCAGCAATTATGATGTAGTTAGTACAAGACATTGGTAGAAGAATCTTTTCTACCATATGCTTTCATGGATAACAAAATTTTTTTAAATCTAAGTAATTAAAAAAGTACTAAGACATTGATATTTTTTAAGAAACACGATAATCGAAGTTTGAGAAACCAAATTGTGTTTCGTTATTTTACATTTATGAACAAATAAATTTTAAAAAGAGGAAAAGATATTAGAGGTGAGGTACCTTATATTTTTTTAGGACTATCCTGCTTATCTTGATAAAAGACAAATTTTAGACATAGCACAACCAAATTCACCGAATAGAGGTGGAAGTTTACTTGAACCATAAATTTTTAACTTAACAGCCAAGAAGCGGCAATTGTTTTTCTTAATGAAATTTGATATATCATTCATATATGTAATTTGAAAGGCTAAGTTCATTACAGATTGAAATCAGACCAATTGGAATAGGGGATAACCTGAAATTTCAAATACATATATCAACATTTCTTTTGATTTAATGGGCTTAATATTTAGTTTAGAGTAATGAAACAACACACATAAATTTAGATGTAAAAGGACAATTTTAGGAATTACTCAGCAGAATTGTACAATTAAAAGTTAAGGTTTACAAGAATAATAAATTTTTATTTTATGATTTACAAGCTTAAATAATATTTCTCAATGAAATTTTGCATATTGTTTTTAAATATGAAATGAGTTCATTATTGAGTGAAATTGGATTATAGGAGTAGAGATTACCTTAAATGTTATGTGTGATTAAAAAAATGTATTACCTTTTCTTTTTCCGGGTTGGACCGTGTCAAGTTGTTGATAGTTGCCGAGCTTTCGCACATCATGTGATGGCTTCTTCAGGGCTGAATGAGAGCTGTTTTTTAAATCCAGGTGGTGTATAAATACCATGTTTTATACACCAGGTAGTGATTAATCCCGGCGTAGTCCGGTCCTTGGGCGAAGCCTGTCTTCCCATTGGTTGATACTGTGTTCTGACAGCTGGTCTCTGAAGTAGTCAGGTAGCTAGTCACTGATTGGTTGGATCCTCTTGTCGATTAGCTCTGGTTTCCAGTTCTTGCTGAGTCTGTATCCATCTTCCCTGTTGATATTTTTCGGATTCTTGGTTATTTCGATGGCTTCTCTGATGGTCTGTCGATAGTAGTTGCTTTCCCGGGCCAGTATTGAAGCGTCTTCGAATTTGATGTGGTGGCTGGTGTTGGCGAAGTGTACAGCTAGAGCTGACCTCTCCGTACATCAGTGTTTGATGTCTGAGATGTGTTCTTTGAGGCGTGTGTCTATCGTCCTTCTGGTTTCATTGATGTAAGAAGTTCCGCAGGAGCAGGGAATCTTGTAAATTCCTGGAGTCGGAAGTCCAAGTTTATCCTTAGGTTTCGGAAGGATGTCTGTTATTTTTCTGTCCATGCTGAACGTTGTTCTTATCTTGTGATTTTTGAGTATTTGGGCGATATTCTCTGTTGTTCCTTTGATGTAGAGGATGGTCACTTGTCCTCTGAATTCTTCGGCTTCTCACTCTTCCTTCTTGCTCTGCCCATTTCTCTTCCTCTGGATCTTGTCTACAGTGTTGCGGTCGTAGCCATTCTTCATGAAGGCGGTCTTCAAGTGTCTTCTTTCTTTCGGCAGTTGGGCTGGTTCTGAGAGTATCTCCGCTCTGTTGAGTTGAGTGTTGATGACTCCTTCCTTCTGAGCCGTTTTTGAGAAGTTTTTCAAACTTAGACAGATTTTTCCTAGTTATCTAATAGTAAGCTAACATAAAATCAATGGATGAATGATAAATACACCTTTTTAGTATTCCATTACCTCCTCCATTATTTGTCATCTTTGAAAGATATAGTCACATCTCAACTTGCGTCTCACAAATCCATACTGAAACTTCCCAATATTGCTCAAAAGGAGAGTTTGTTGACCGTAGATATTATTCTAAGATGATTTTAGTTGGGGTTCGGTCAAGGTAGATCCGCAAAACACAAATTTAAAAAATGTATTTTTTAATAAAGGATTATCTGCCAACATTTCGGCTTACATTGTAAGCCATCTTCAGGGCTATCATGATGATTAGAGAGGACGTCCTGTCCCTAAGTTCACATTTCCATGACTGAATACATTTTTAAATTTGTGTTTTTTGGATCTACCTTGACCAAACCCCAACTAAAATCATCTTTCCTAATATTGCTTTCAATAAAAGATAAAAATATTGTAAATAGGGTGTTGGATAGCATCACACAGGCCGTTGTAGTATTTTAATAGATCATCTTTCTAATAAACATAAATCCCTAACCATGCATCTGGGATGCTCTCACATTATTAGAAGGAGTCTAAAACTTACAATCATAATACCACCATTATTAGTGTTACAAAAAATTATAAAAGATAATTCATTTATAACATTCATGTATAAATGAATTATCTAACATTCAGGTTCTTTTAACATTTATGAAAATGCTTATTGAATAAATAAATTTAAGATTGCAACTACAAAGATGAACTCTACCCTGAATTCTAGAGTCTATCTGAATGTTGTATTTTTGTGCTTATTGTCCTCTGGCTTTTATTATCAATCATATTATGTTTAATGTTTATTTGGGCAAATATAAATTTTTGCTCCTTGTTTAAAAAAAATCTTATTATCCCTTCTATCTATTATTATAACAGGTATAATTAATATCTATAATATTATAAGATATATTATTATTGTGTAAGAATTGGCCAAAATTGGATAATAAATCCCTCTGTTACTTGTCTTAATGGTATTGTTTTTTAATTTTTAGTTATACTGAAAATGGATTTTTATATAATCGAGTCTTTCATACAAATGGATTAATGCGAACACGTTTAAATCCAGATGCGAGTAAAATGATCATTTGTACAACTGGTGGATATCTCATTGTTATACATGATCTAGACCTGAGAACTCTTGCACAAGACCTTGAGGGATTCAAAGTAAGCTTACATTAATATATCACAGTAACATTCACATTTATTTAAAGAATGAATATATCTTGCTATTCATTTTGTGCTATGTCATATTATTATGAAATTGTTAAGTTTTATAGCTAATACCTTATTTGAACCTTGGGCCTTATATTTACAATTGAAGTAAAATCTATGTGTTTTAAGAAACATTCATGTGTTTTAGTAAGAATACATATTGAATGTTGATTATTGATTTAATTATTTCTTTTTAATATCTTCATTCTCTTCATGAAACCAGTTTCCATGAGATTACTTGTGGAAAATGGCCAATGTTATTTATATATTTCCCACAGCTTCTATATTCATCATATTTCTTACTTTCCATTTTTTTTTAAATGCACTAAGATTGTTCCAAGTTGCTCTAAAATGTTAATTTAACCAAAAACCTGGGTAAATCAAACCACGAGTGAGTTTTTTTAATTCTCAAAATTTTAGGAGAGAAGTGTATTTAATGAGTCATCATCAAATCATTAAATATTATTTTACAAGTTAAGAATTTATTTCCCCAAATCTTTTTTTTTTTTTTTTCTGCAATAAATCTATTATTTTTAATCTTTAAAAGTACAAAAATTGGTGGTTTTATGAAGGTGGGAAATAAAATAACCAGTACAACTTTCTAGAATAAGATAGAAATTTTATCTTTATTTCCATTTCATTTTTCACCCAGTAACAAAGTTAAAATTTAAAAATTATTTTCAGCCAAATATGTATAGATTGATGCAACTTAGTCAAACTACTATACCTGTAGCAGCCAATTTCACTCATCTCTTTTCTAAGAAGAATAAAAAAAATCGTATAGAATTTCTTACTGATTTTCCAGAAGGGGATGATGCTGAGGTTGTTTCTTCTCTACAGGTAAATATTTAATAATACATCCATTAAATTATCACTTTTGTTATTAAATTTATTTTTATTGAAAGAACAAGATTGCCCTCACAAAGGAGATAAAAAGTCTACTTTCTCACCTATACAAAAGTCAAGTTTATAGAAATTCTCAGAATATTTTTTATAATCTTATTGTGAACTAAATCAGGTATTTTATTTTTATGAGGTATTTTATTTTATTTTATTTTTTTTAATGGTTAGATTTATTTTACAAAAGTTTATATTTATGTATGAAAGATTACCAAAATTGGAAGTACCATGTTTTGCACAATAATTTATTCTATTCTATAGCTTTGGAGCTCAGGAATCTATTAAATTAAATAACACGAAATATATATACATATATA
>KZ809331.1:44125-54748 GCA_000696205.2 Oncopeltus fasciatus | reverse complement strand
CGGTAGCATAATTGGTAAATGCACCGGCCCGGATAGCAGGAGATCCAGGTTCGAGTCCTGGCTGGGACAGTTAGATTTTTTATTCTGTTCCCTTGCACTAAAAATTAGTAAAATTTACGTGGGATTAAATACCACAAAAAAGTAATATTTATAAAAAACTAATTATATTTTGTTTTCAAAAGATATCTACAATGCATAATCTTCAAACTGGCCGATGCGTGATTTATTGACACAAGTCGAGTTTCGGTAATATTTCTGGTTTCAGGTACATGTGTACGTAAATAAATAAATTATGTAATGCATTATCTTTCTGTAAAGCATTTTTATTTAAACAAATATAAATGCATTACTTTATTAAATTAAAAAAAAATTACTCACTGCGTAAAAAATCACCTTGGTTTTTAATGAATGTAGTAATCTTCTTAAAATGTGGCCTTCCCATCCATAGGACATTATGGACAATGTGTGATAAGTACTTATCTGATATGGAAATTCCTTGGTCCAACACTATCAGTCATGATGATGGCTTACTCAGCATGCCGGAGGATGGGTCCTAAAAATAAATGAATGCCGTTATTATATCAAGGCAGAAATGCACCGAATATATAAAACATGTTATCTTCTTTTTTTTTCTTTATCCAATTTTTTTGCCACTATTATTTTTTATTCTATTCTCTTGCATATTTATCCAAACTGTGACATCTCTTCAGAGGTTGATAGTGTCTAATTTAACTGTTTATATGAAAAGTAACAGCATTTTCAGTCAGAAAAAAAATTCGTCATTGAAAATATATTATTCAACTCAAAATTCCAATGTTACGTGCACTGAAAAAAAAATTGAAGTATATGGCAACATCTAGAAAAGATCTTATTTCCATCGAATTTAATTCCTCTATTCTAAAAAGTATTTAGTCGTCAGGGGGTCGTACATTTCCTAAACAACCTGTTGGTATTTGTAAAGGTCACTAGACAATTTTTTCAATAAATCTTTACCATTAAAAAAATATCAATCTTAAAAAATACCATAAAAATTCATAATAAAATTAATTGGTATATTTTCAAAAAGTTGTATTAAAAGCAAAATATTGTTACACATCCTCTGAAACCAGAGCCGAAACCATTATCAATTTCGTGACGTCTTAAATAGTTAGCCTAACCTTTTGACTACTTTTTTTCTTTCCCAGATATCTGCCCTCATGCAAAAATTTTTGAAGAGGGTTATCCCACGTATTTCAGCGAAGCGAAATCCGTATACTACTAAAGAAATACTCAGATTCTGCGAGATTGAACGACTTTAAAATAATGTAATCTACCAAAAGTAGGTTATAAGCGTGGCACGAGCCTAGAACATATGTAACGAAAAATTTTCAAATGTTTTACCTCACTAAATGTTAATTTAAATATATGTAAAGTAAATAAATATAAAAAATAAACTTTTTCTTACTAGTTGCTGTTTTTGATTGGGAATTACAGAGTGACAGGAACAATCTCTTGAATGAAACGTGACACCGCCCCCAACCCTTTTGTTTTTTCTCAGTCTGTTAAATTTAGCCTTTATTTGTGTAGCGCTTAATATTGGAATGAATTTTCGTGACTCCCCTACAGCGAAGTGCCCCAATTCTCTTGACACTTTAGTAAAGTTTCATTTAGTCAAAGATATTTTAAATGATTTTTTGACATTCTATTTAGTAAAATAATTTTCAGTCTATCATAGAATGTGAATAATTTTCATACTTTTGTCCTCGTGGACAAGTCAAACCCAAGTCAAATTTGTTTATTATACCTTGTGGATCGTGACAGTTTTCATTGGCCAATATGTGTAGTTTTGTTCCGATTATACCTGTACAAGATTGTGAGTAAATTGTATACGGTCAATGCCTCTAGGATGATGTTACTCAACATGCAACCTTGGAATTAATTCAAAACCTCTGTATGAGACTTTTTATTATGAATTAACATTAAGCTACTTGAAATAAAGAAGAAAAAACAGGGGAAAAAAAAAGAGTTTTATTGACCCAAATGAATAATGAAAGAAACGAAGGAATTCTTAAGTTTTTATTGTTCGAAGGGAGGAAATGCAATCACTTAGTAAACTATACAGGCCTCATCAAAACCACTCCACTTGAATTGTTTTTCTATAAAAACAGCTTTGAAATACTTTAATTGTGGAATAAGTATTGCTCTTGAATAAGCAAATCCCTGTCTAAATTGAGTATTCTCCAAAGAGACGCCCATTCAACAAAAAATACTCAATCTAATTAGTGTTGAAGTAACTCAACTAATATAGGTCAGGGTTAAAATAAATAAGTAAGAAAAAAACCCTGTTTTCTATATTTCTACAATCACAGGATTTTACCACGACCATATGTATGCTTTCCACTTCACAAAGCAGGTGAACGTTCTCTTCCTTGAATGGATAGGAAAGAAAAATGTATAATTATAAATACAAAAACAGTTGTTTTATAAAAATAGATTAAAGGCTTCCTCGAGATTTCTATTATCCAAGGGAGGCTCGACCATGTTATTACAATCGCACCTATATAGCAAAAAAAATATTGCTTAGAACAAATTTGTTATATGTAACTTCATTAACTATTACATATTCTACAAGCATATAAAATATATAAATCTTCACTAAAAAAAAGTAATATATAAAAACATAGTTAGTGATTGGTTGGCCGTCAAGTGTGATGACTTATAAGTTGAGTCGAAACGTTGTTAATAATAATTTTAGAGTTCTTTTATTTTACATCATCCATAAACCTTGATTAATTTCTTACATTTAATAAATAAAAAGAATAATTGTCATTGTCATTATATAGTGCTAAAGTAATTGCATAATTTACATATTATGTTAGTTTAATAAAAATTCAATCTTTTTTCGGTACTGACCTTCTTGTATAACTAGTTTCGGTGCAGAAAGATGTTCAACAAATATAAATACACTATTTTTTTATTTAAAACTTCATTTTGCTGTACTAGTTTCACGTCTGATACTGGCATTTCGTAAGGAGCTTAATATATAATTTTGTAAAACAATACTTACAGATGAAAATTAGAACCATTTGCCACCAAGACTACGTCAAAACTTTGAACTGTCAGAAGAGAAGGTTATCCATGGTTATCTAAGTAAATGATCTTAAAATCACAAACACAATATTCGATATTACGAGAGTACAGATTTATTTTTTATTCTATATTAAACGTTTAATAATATATTTAAAGTATTTTATATTCCGTTTTATTTAAATTCTTGTTTATAGCTTTTTATATTTTAATTATGTGAAAGTTTTTACTTTAATTTTGTGAATGATAAATGTTTTCTCATAACAATTTTGATTTTTTTAAAGAAACCACGTAACTGTTTCTAAATGCATGGTTTTTCAATGAGGTTTTATGGTTTCATCATATTTATTATCTACATTTTTTTTAATGTTCCAATAATTTCTTTCTAGGTTTTTGAGAAGATTAACCTACATAGATCATTTCACAAGTTTTACAGTTTATTTAGTATATTTCATTCTTAATCAATGTTTATGATGAATTTAAATTTATGGATGAATTAAACATACACATTATATTTTATTATTTATTCGTAATAATTCTGTATTTTGAGATAAGGAGATTATACAGAAAGGTACGTAGTTTAGTCAATTCTTAATTTTTTTTTTTTTAAATACTGCATTTTTCTTTTCATTTATATGTATATTCAAATTAATTTGTTTATTATTTGTTTCTTAGTTGTACAAAATCATCTATTTCTGATTATATCGGTTTTTTCCCTAAATATCCCTATTTCATCCTAATCGGTGTCTTTAACATTTTCAAAATTTATTAATTCGTTTGAGTTCATCTTTAATTTCTTTATTATTATGAACTTTCATAACCCTGGAACTTCCTCCTTCTTTAATATTATCGAAGAATATTCTTTTCCGTTTACTACTTAAGTTTGAAACCACATGTTTATTTTTTTAAGTTATCGAATCCTCAAAAAATTCGTCCAAAAATTTTAAAATATGTGGGTCAAATTTTTATTCTTTCTACTTGATATTTTGGTTTTCTTCTGTTTCATTTTTTAATTTATTTTCTTACTTATTCATTTATTTTTCATTTATATCCTCCAGAAAATCTTGTTGCTAAATAAGCCTTCTAGTTTATTTTTTATTTCTATAAAATATTTAGGTTATATTCTTTCAAAAAGAGTCCAAGATCAGTTACAAATAAGATTTTTTGTGAAAGTTATTGGATGGCTGGAATTAAAATTTATCATTCTACCTACATGAAAATATATTTTTTTATTTATGTTAACATTTTAATTCAAAATTATGATCTTCTGAATGTTTTATTTCCATACTAAAAAAGTTTAATTTTCATTCTATCTCTAGCTTTTTGGCAAATTTTAGAAAACATTTAGAATTTATAATTGAAATAGCCAAAAAGTTTTGAATGTCATTTTTATGAACGCACATTAGTAAATCATCAACATGCTTAAATAAAATTTAATATAGATTTAACATTCTTCGAATTGCCACTAATTCCCACCAATGACCACTAGCAGTCAATGAGCAATAAGAAAATAATAAATTAAAATAAAATTATTTATTATTTTCTTCAATAAGTTATCCACTACTATCGTACTAATGGAAACTGATTTAACCCCGAATAGTTAAATATGTTGGTCTTCAAGCCGCATTTTGATACTTAACCTTATTAACAGCTGAAATCGGGAATAGGGGGAAAATGAAAAAAACAAAAAAATATAAAACACGGTAGATATAAAATTGTATTTCCTACCATTATTGTTCTTTAAAATTTTTACGATATCCAGTTACTTAATTTAACCCAGAAGGGTAGAACTTCCCCTTCCCTCGCCTCCTCGCAGACTGTTGACAAACAAAATTAGCGACTTTACCTTCTTCCCATTGACATTTTCGTCTTGTAAGATCAAATCAGTCAGTAACGTCTATATGGCCATCTTCAATGAAAACTGGGAAATGTGATGAATTTACACAGCTCCTGAGTGATAGACTTTTTTAAGAGGTTCGTCATACTATTTTCTGTAAATAAAAATCTCTTTAATGGTCACTGCAATTGCGCTTAAGTTAATTCGTCTTATGATTTAAAACATAACCTTTAACTCATACAATACAACCCCACTCCCTACCCAATTGCACATCGAATTGTTTGTATAAAGCTTAAATACTCCATTTAGTTTCTTTCATTGAAAAATTTAGAACGGTAAAATCGTACAGAAAAAGTACATGCATGTGTGAAAATATACATGAGAATAAATGGAGAGTTTTTTGGCCGTAGATAATATTATTAGATTTTTTTTTTTGTTGGGGTTCGGTCAAGGTAGATACAAAATACAATTTTAAAAAATATGTATTTTTTTATTATCTGCTAACGTTTCGGCTTACATTTTAAGCCATCTTCAGGGCTATAATGAAGGCAAGAGGTGACCTCAAGACACCAGGTTCCCAATTTCATGACTCCAACAGCCATTGAAGATCATTGTGAGCAATTAAAAAATGTAAACTTACTTACCGAATGTAACAACCAAATAAATGAATAAATCAAATATATTTCAACCATATAACCTTATTAGTCCTGTCATGATACATTTGATCCTGACGACGTCCCCTCTCCCCTTCATGATAGCCCTGAAGATGGTTTACAATGTAAGCCGTAAGATAGTCAAATAATTAAAAATATAAACATTTTTCTAAATTTTTTTTTTTTTGATTCACCTTGACCGAACCTAAAAAAAAAAGAAAAATAATCATACAAGAGAATACTTCTCTAAATAAGGTAACACCTAAGCGACAGTCATTGTTTCGAATATAGTTCATGTGTGTGTAATAATCGGATACGGTTCCCATTCATCGGTTCCATTACTTCTTTGATTTATTTGATTAAGCAAAGCCCGTACATGATTGGGCTCTATAAAATCCAAGTTGAGGGAGAGGGGGTAGAGCCGTAAATCTGCCCCCCTCCGGGCATGGCACATCTGTCGGTGGGAGCGAGAACGCTCCCTCTTCTAACTAATGATCTTGCACAAATACACCTTCCGTCCTGTTGCACATCGTGGGGTTGTATCTGACAGGCAGCCAGCCCTCTACGACAGTCTTTACTTCATTTGTAACATACTTCTGCCCGTTGAGGTGGAAACAGTTTGTCAAAGTGTGCCAAGTTGTACACGCTCTGCCACATTCTTCAGCTACATAGCTTGCCTACACATAATACTCAAAATAAACTTTCACACGCACAGAAAATGCCATTGAACTTCAATGCTTTCACTGGAACAATGATGGTATTTTTATTTATATAAATAAAAATAAAGCTCACCTCTTATGCTTAACACACAAGCGACACAAAACGTTAAAATATATAAGTAGAGAATTTTTAGTTAGGTTCGGTCAAGTTTGAACCAAAAAATACAATTTTTATATAAAAGATAAAATGTGTATTTTTTTATCTGCCTAAGTTTAGGCTTACATTGTAAACCATTTTCAGGGCTATCATGAAGGCGAGAGGGGACGTTGTGTCACCAAGATCCTATTTTCATGATTGGGAATCTTGGCTGGAATGACTCGTCATGAAAATAGGATCTTGGTGATACCACGTTCCCTCTTGCCTTCATGACAGCCCTGAAGATAGCTTACAATGTTTTTGGATCTACCTTGATTGAAACCCAANTGAAGCATATATAATGTAAAAGCAAGCTGAGAATTAACATTTTTCTTATTTTTTCAATTCGGGAATATTTTATTTTTATGCCTTCAGGCTTTTTATAAGTTCACATATATAATCAAATATAATTTAATAAACATTTTAGCTGCCTAATTATGAATTAATTTAAAGTTGTTTTAACTAGTCCATAACATATAGGTTCGAAAGCTAAAGTTGTTGATGATTTTTTCACGCCTAAAATTTCAAATGTTATCTGAAGTTAGTCTTGATATTTTTATGGTTATCAACATAATACATCTCATAAAAAATAAATAAGAGTCATGCTACAAGAAGTATAATCTATATATAGATACAAATCTTCATTTTAAAGTGATATAAAATCTATATAAAATCTGATATAAAGTTGTTGATAGTTTCCGAGCTTTCGCACATCCTTTGATGGCTTCTTCACATTCATGAAGAAGCCATCACATGATGTGCGAAAGCTCGGCAAATAACAACAACTTGACACGGTCCAACCCGGAAGAAGAAACTTAATATACATCTGACGACCGTCGAAGCCTACGTGAACATAAGAATTACAATTAGAAAATTTCATTTTAAATGTATTACATTTTGTGCTTTTTCGTAAATAATAACGCAATATTCCAATATTAAATTTTCCCTCTAAACGTCCACTCCGCTCAATAATACAGCTATTAACAACGGAATACTACAGTTAAAACTGGTGAGGGACTGATCCTATATATTATATTACAAATACATAAATATTCAGGCATGAAGTCATGAATAATAAAAATAACATAGGGAAAGAAAATTAGTGCATTTATTAGTTTGGGTTTTGGGATGTCGGGTCAAATTTTTGCGATTTAGGAATTCTTGGAGGGTTTTTAAAACAATTGTGTAGTCTCTACTGGACGAAATCATCTTCGAGGGATGCAAAGAGAGAATGATGATAGGTGGGTAGGTCAGATGTATAAAGGGCATGAGGGATGGGCCCGAAAACACACCCCTGGCGATCTCCATCCCGGCATTAGTTGGCTAAATGAGGATCCGTACAAATCTTGTAGATAAATAGGTTTGTATAATTATAAAGGGGATTCCGCAAAGGATTCGCTTCACTTTTATACATGAGGCCTTTGTGCCACTCGCGATCAAAGGCGTCTGAGACATCCAGGTATGCAAGTTTAAAATGTCGTTTTAATTCCAATAGAATGCGCTCTTAGCCTATTGAAGGATTTGCTTATCTCTAAATGCTATTTTGTTTGTTAGTCATTTGTTTACAAAAGTCAGTTGTTTTTAAGTCGTTTACGTGGACGTATCATACCTTTCTTTGGTGTTAAAAATGTCTAATTTTAAGCCAAATAAAGAGCATTTGCGGCATGTCATGATTTTCTTATTTAATCAAAAGAAAAAGGCATCTGAATGTCATCGAATTTTTGTTGAGACTTATGGCGATCTTGCTCCAACCGTCAAGACATGTGAACGTTGGTTTCAACGTTTCAAACGTGGTGATTTTGATGTTACTGATCAAAAACGAGAAAATCGACCAAATCGACTACGAGCTTCTCAAGCCCGGCGAAACAGTCAATACCGAGCGCTACCGACAACAAATGATCAATTTGAGTCACGCATTGATCGAAAACGCCCAGAATGGGCTCACAGGCACGCCAAAGTCATTCTTCAGCATGATAACGCTCCTGCACATTCAGCCAGATTGACTAAGGAAACGATTTCTTCGCTTGGTTGGGAACTCTTACCCCACCCGCCGTATTCACCTGACCTGGCGCCTTCTGATTATCACCTCTTCTCCTCGATGGGACGCTCATTGGCGGAGCAACACTTCAACAATTTCGAAAACGTACGAAAATGTCTCGATGAATGGATTTCAAATAAAGATGAAGCATTCTTTTGGAATGGTATCCATATATTGCCCGAGAGATGGACAAAATGTGTAGAAAGCGAGGGCCAGTACTTTGAATAAAATATATTATACTTTTTTTTAAATTACTGTGTATATATTTTAAGAAATAAACGACATTTTAAACTTGCATACCTGGTACGCTACTCCTTCTTTTGGAGGGAAGGAGAAAACGATCAAAAACAAGAAACACCTGCTGGAATGAAGCTGAATCCAATCTCATCATCCGAGAGAAAATTATTTTTCTTTAAAATCGGAAATATCACTGCCTGGGTTAAAACATTTTTTTAATATATTATCGTATTTTCAAATTATACTTAAATTACAAATTATAGTAATGTGTATCTTTGAAGACAGGTTCACATTAGAAACAAGCTCATGAAATTAAATATGCCTTTAATGAAGTACCAAAAATCTAAATTGAATATAGAGTACCTTACTACATAATTTTTTGAAATGGTTTTTCGTTACTGAGTTAATATTCGGTACACATTTATATGATCTCAGAAACGAAACTATTTATATTTATATTTATATTTATTTCAAAATGAATTTCGCCAGAATGTAGTAATAACAGTAGATTTTATACAAAATATTTTATCAATTTAACAAATTTTAATGAAAACGTCAATTCTACTTCCAACAGATTTGTCTTGGCAAATTATAAATGAATTAATAATATTTAGACATCTAAGTTAAGCAAAAAGCTTCCATGCAAGACAGGAGAGGATCTAAATTTTAGAAGACAATCATGGGAGCTGGTTGTGATTTGTGTAATTAATAACAGGCAGTCCATCTAGCCGAGAAACAATCAGCTTGGGAATGAGGAATAGGTTTGATTTCGTGATGAGACAAGGTTAATGTCGTGTCCCCCTCAATTTTCTATCAGCCCTTCACAACTGCAGGGCTAGAATTCAAGCGTCCGATATTAAAATCATTGGGGGTTTATTGTAACAGTAATAATCACAAAAATATTTATTAAACCTTTTATTTCACTAATTTTATCTATATTAAGTAAATAATAAAACTGAAATCAAAATAAGCTTGCCAATCTTGAAAAATAACAATTTTTGGCTTTAATATTCATATTCATTTTTATATTTTTGTTCTAAGCGGAATTGATTTGGTTTTGGTATTTTCCAATTTAGGAGAAATTATTTTCCAATTCATAATAATCTTTCTAATTCATAAATAATTTTGTTATAATCCTTGATTCCAAAGATCCAAGAATAATTGAGAAAGCTTTTTATTCTGTGTCCAACTCCACCCTCCCCATCAAGATTTTAATAACCTCTATTTCCAAGACCTTATCTCTTCCATAGCAAGAGTACCCTAATCTATATGCCTGATCTCTGTCGTGTAACTATAATCCTTACAACTCTCCCCGACGACTCAAAGAAAGATGTCTTCGCGACCTCTTGGACCGCAGGGTTCAAATTAACTGGGAGTGGGTTCAATGGGCCCCTTCTCCCTAGAAAGTGACATTTAATTAATTTTCATTTTATTATTTTATTACTAAGTGTTTTATTAACGGGATGTAATGAATAAATTTATTTTTTATAATAATAATGAGTTCAAAATTTCGTGGATGTAATATAATGTATATTAATTTTGCTCTTTAATTGACTCCCCATCGTGTTAATGATTAAATTAATGAATAAACTTCAGAAGTTTCAGAAGAAAGTCATCGGCATTATAAATTTCTCTAAAAAATACATAATACAAAAATTTCAGAAATTCACATTATATAAATGTTTCTAATATATCTATATATTACATTTACATTACATTACAAAACAAATCACAACAGAAAATGGCCTGTAACAGTCAATTTATAGATGGACAAACTACACCCTCAATTTAAAAAATTTCTCAAGATCTCTCTTGAAAAAATAAAAATTATAAATAAGAAATACACATAATGTATATATATTAAAAATATATAAAATACTCACATTAGAGTTACACGTTTACTGATTATAATTCATTAATCAAATCTTACGTATATT
>KZ809330.1:67681-85959 GCA_000696205.2 Oncopeltus fasciatus | reverse complement strand
TTTTTTTGTAAAATAAATAATTTTTATCTTATAGCGAATTTTGTAGTACTGTCAATGCCTACTGAATTGATGAACTCTGAGCATGTGAAGTTTCAGCCTACATATGATGCAGTTGTTCGCGTTAAGAAAGCAGCGATTTGCCGCCTGCGAATGAGGTCGGCCTTTTTCTGCAGGTCCCACGTCTTCACTTAGCCCACTTGAGACTTGCGGAAAGTAAACATATCCCCTAGTATTGACTATGCCCTGACACCATTACTTCATGCGGCGGAGAGCCCACATCCTCTTGTGTTCTACCTCCGTTTGCAGATCCCTGTCCGGCCTCTGAGAGACTTATTCTTGTTGAGCATTTTGAATTCCACGAGTCCATATTCAGTAAGAGCTTAGGTTCTTGTCTATTCTATCTCTTCCTTATAGAATGATCTTCTTGAAGTATTGTATGACCATACAATTATTTATACCAGCGTTTAGCCGCTTCCATGTAAAGAAAAAAAGTAAAGTAGAGGTCATTAGAAGAGAATTTGCTGGAGTTCGGTCATGGTTGACCTACAACAACCTTGACCAAACCCCAGCAAATTCTCTTCTGGAAATCAAGTTATTACCATTAGTTTCAATATAATGATTATCTAACATATGTTTAAGCTTTAGAGATCCTGCTTAGAAAAAGCAAAAGAAATATAGTACTTTGTATATCTATAAATTAAGCTTAAGCCTCTTTACTCAAGCCTAGAGGTATACCACTTAAAAACTTAAATAGATCAATAAGGAGGGGGATTAACATACATACAAAATTGTACATTTCTAAATATCATTCTTATTGTTAGGTTTTTTTTTCGTTAAATTGTACAGAATTTGCTAAGATTATAATTGTCTACTGATTATCTTATATACTAATTTACGAAAGAAGCATTATGAGATATATTTTCAATAATGTAAATAGTATAGATGGGCAACTTCTAATTTTAGTGAAATAGAAATTTTTTTTTTTTTTAATGGCGAGTCAACCTTTGGTCATTAACACAAAAAAAATACATCTTTAAACATCTTCCAGCAAAGTGGTGGATTAATTTATTAATGGTTTAAATAATTTTGGGAGGAAAAAGAGAAGTGGGTATTTACAGATACACTGATTTAAAAACCAGCTGGAACTTTTTGTCCCTAATATTTTTCTGTGGGAAGAGCGCATGTGCCACTTTTAATGATTTATATTGGCTTATTGACTTCTACCTCACTTAGCGAGCATAAATTATCACTTCAGCATGTAAAGTCAAATTAGCTACTTAGCACACACCTATATACATCATTTCAAGCCTTAAACTCACTAACAAAGATATGATATCTTCTTTGTTTTATCTGCACTTTGATCATTAGAATACGGCTACCATAGAAATAATAAAAAAATGCCCGTAGAGTAGTATATAAGAATTTGATAGAGTCCGGCACAGTGGTCTTCTGTTTAAACTGAAATCCATACTTCCTAGTAACACTTACCTTATCCTTAAGTCTTACTTATTCAACTGTTTATTTAGGGTTCGGAGAGGATTATAGATTACACGGATTTCTACCAAGTGGAAGCGGGAGTTCCTCAGGGTAGTGTTCTTGGACCTCTCCTATTTATCCTGTACACTGCTGACATGCCTACCCATCCAAGTACCGTCTTAGCTCTATTTGCGGACGACAAAGCTACCCTATCCTCCCATCTCTATCTTAAAACTGCTTCTTAAAAACCTACAAAATCACCTCAAAAAAAATCAAACAATGGTGTGGCAAATGGAGAATAAAAATCAATAAAGAAAAATTAGTTAAAGTTAATTTCCAACTGCGGAAGAAAGACTTCCCTGAAATTGTGAAATTTAACAATATTCCTTTACCAAATTCAAATTCCGTCCATCTTGACTCACGACTTACATGGAGAGAACATACTAAAATTAAAAGACAAGAATTCAATCGGTGATATGGACTTCTATACAGACTCATGAATAAGAAATCCAATCTTACGACAGAAAACAAACTGACACTCAACAATACTTTATTACGACCAAACTGGACTTACAGAGTAGAAATCTGGGGTGCCGCCAAGCCTTCCAACGTCCAAAGAATTCAGTCCTTTCAATCCAAAACCCTGAGAATAATTGCAAATGCTCCCTACTACGTATCCAATTCTTCCTTTCCCCACGATCTTAATATTACTTTTGTTCAAGACTTCATTTCTTCCCGCTTCATCCTTTTCCACAGTAAATTGTCATACCTTCCATTAGGATTACCACTAGCACAAACCATGTATTCCACCTCTAACCCCCACGACGGGGAGTCGACTCAAATGAAGATGGCCCCGGGACCTCCTGGGGACATAGTCTGTAAATAATTTGATAGTGGTGTCGTTGGTCACCATATCTCCTCATGTGATTGACATTGAATGTCATTCTTCATTTTATTGTGATCGAATTAAGAAATGTTTTTTATCTAACAGAATGTAATAAATAAATAAAAGTTTAATAAAAAAAAAAAAAAAAAAAAGTAGTATATAGAAACAAAGCACTTGTACAGCTTGCCGAATTTTCGGAATGTCTGTAGGTCGGACGAGTCTGTCGCTGACCCAGATGTGTGCAGAGTGTCGCCTTCCTCTTGGGGACTCAAGTCCCGCCGGTGGGTGGGAATGCCACGCTCTGGCCGCCCGACTTTCCGCCTCCAACAGCGTAAGGCATTACCCTTGCTCTCAGAGAAGTGCCGTTAGGAGCACTTAGGCCGATGGGCGTTTTCTAAAAGGCGATCTGCATACAAGGATCTGTCCCAGCGATCGAGGGCAAGCCGATCCTGTGGCAGCGCCCACCTCCAGGACCTCCACTCACCCTCTACGACTAACGACCTCTGCCTTTTCACTCCCGCCTTCATGTGGGGGACCATATTTCACTTTCACAAAATTATCGTGTTTTCATAACTGTTTATAGAAAATCTGCCAAACTATACTGTAGCCGAAACACAAAACATGTTGTTTTTTTTGTCCGGGAAATCGTCATCAGAGTTCCAACTATAATTTAACTTTCCTGTGCAATGAAGATCGCCTACTTTCAAAATCAATTTGACCCAAAGTGCTACAGTTTCATGTCAAGATATTTTACTAGTGAACTGTTAAGCTATACTATCATATCTTATTTCATCGCTGTTTTTATATATTGGTCTTTCGCCTTAATATAGCATTGTACTACATTTCCTTTCATTTAAAATGTACGATAGATCCATCTTTTTTTTTTTGTACAAATATATCATAGTTATCCATGTCTTAGATTTATGTATTTGTATGATTTTTTTGTGGAACACTATAGTTCGTCATTTTATTCCATTTTAGCCGATAACTCTGAAAAAAAGCCTGATCGAATAGCTTTATGTTGGTAGAAGAATTGTATTATAGCTTCATGTTTACAAACAAATATTAATTTGGAAGTAAATTTGTTGAATGTCAAGTTTTATGAAAAGAGGATTATCAGGAATTCAGTCTTAGTAGTTAAATTAAAAACTAATTTGTAGCCAAAATAATTTTTGTTTTAGCCAACGTTTTGGCCTGACTTTCAAACCTTCATCATGGCACAATATGAAAAAATACAAAAATAATATAGATACATATCTGTACGTTCGAATCTAACAAAGAATAAATAAATGAAAAAATAAAAAATAAAAATGTATTTGTTCTTTGTTAGAAAGGATGTCTTTCTTATGACATACTCGTAAATACATGTTACTATATTATTTTTGTATACTTTTTTAAATATTCTGCCATGATGAAGACCTGAAATTCAGGCCGAAACGTTGGCTAAAATAAAAACTTTTTTGGTAACAAATTAGTTTTTTAATCCTCCAACTACCAAGACCGAATTCCTTGTCCTCTCTTCAAATATATTAACTTTTCACCATTTCTAAATTGTAGAGGACCAACAAATGTTTAACTCAATCTTTCTCGAACATAAGGAGGATAACTTATTATTTACTCATATACATATTCTTCGCCAAAAGTCTTTCACATAGGGTACAAATTCTACATCAAATAGATTTCAAAAATTTAAATTTATTTTATTTTTCTATTATTATAAGCTCCAGGTAGTAAATAAAATAAAATATAAGTAACAGAGAATAAATGAAAAAAATTATCTGCAATTTTTATAGCTTAACACATTTTTTTTAAAGGAACGTTTACATAGTTTTAAACATTAAGTAAGTACTGTAGAATAATTTGTTACTGTGAATATCGAATTAATTATATATGTGAAGGCAATAAAATGTGTTTTCTTTCTAGGAGGGCTCATAGACTGTCANTTTTTTTTTATATTTTCATTTATTTGTTCCTTGTTAGATTATTATATACTCGTGTAGACATGTTTCTATATTATTTTTGTATACTTTTTTTAAAATATTGTACCATGATGAAGGCCTGAAATTCATGCCGAAACGTTGGCTATAATAAAAACGTTTTTGGTTACAAATTAGTTTTTTTATTCTCCAACTACCAAGACCGAATTCCTTGTAATCCTCTCTTCAAATATATTAATTTTTCACCAATTCTAAATTGTAGAGGACCAAAAAATGTTTAACTCAATCTTTCTCGAAAATAAGGAGGATAACTTATTACTTACTCATATAGATTTCCACTCATCTAAGTAAACATATTCTTCGCTAAAAGACTTTCAAATAGGGTACAAATTCTACTTCAAATAGATTTCAAAAATTTAAATTTATTCTATTTTTCTATTATTATATGCTCCAGGTAGTAAATAAAATAAAATATAAGTAACAGAGAATAAATGAAAAAAATTATCTGCAATTTTTATAGCTTAACACATTTTTTTTAAAGGAACGTTTACATAGTTTTAAACATTAAGTAAGTACTGTAGAATAATTTGTTACTGTGAATATCGAATTAATTATATATGTGAAGGCAATAAAATGTGTTTTCTTTCTAGGAGGGCTCATAGACTGTCAAGTTCATCACTGGTTCATTTTCGAATTCGAGGTAAGAGTTTTTATATTTATGATTAATATTATAATACTACCTTTTAAATAAAAGTAAAAACGAAATAAAAACATTGCTTGTGATACCAATGAGATAAATAATATTTTTAGTATTGTCAATGATCTTAATTCAATCGAAAAGTGACCATATTCTAAGCGGGGAGACCCGGGTTCGATTCTTGGCTGAGGTTGTCAGATTTGTTTCTGTCACCCTGTACGATTCAAATTAACCATATTCTGTGTACACATTTTTTAAAACACTGTTTGGATCAGACAAAGGCATTTTATTTTTTTAAATTATCCGCCTCATTTATAAAATCAAGTACGCAGTCTTGATATTTACACACACACATGGTTATACGATCTGGTACAAATTACAGAGTGATCGGCACCGCTCTCAATTGTTTAATCCTTGAATGAAGGTCCTGTGAGTTTTTCTGGGGGCTTATTCTACTAAAATGAGTTGCCACCAGTAGACCAATCTACTCGACAGATATGAACAATCGGTTCCCTTGTTATGCTGAAGAAAATGCCAACTTAACTTGTCTCTCTTTAGAAGATATTCGTAGGTACACTATCGCAGTGACTAAAGCGCATTCTTGTTAAAAACCTTAACTGAGGGGGGGGGGGGATGGATACGATTCTGTCACAATTTGCTTGAGAGTGAATCATTATGAATATTAAGTTACAAGCTATTGTAAGTCTTATAAGGGTATTCTCAGCCAAATTATCGAAAGAATAATTATAAGACAAAATAGTATTTAAAATTTCAAACAGTGGACTTTGAAAAAGCACAATATCACAGGGGGCGCTGTTTTACAGGTGCACGGTACATAATTTCTACCGCTCTGTGTTATTAAAGGTAGAGGAGATATGTGATTACAAATCCTGCCCAAACGAGCGAGTAACAACAGGTCAGCCGGAAATTCGTACCCTTCCTTGAGACTTGTATCGAACATGAACCGATACTCAGACATGAGAGTCTCAAAAGTTGTCTTCCCCGTTAAATTGGACGTTCTCCAGGATCAAACGATTTACGATCCGGGAACTACAACCTCCGAGAGTAGCAAGGTCTTTCGGGAGAAATGAGATAACCTATCCCTTAATCAGTGATTGACCTGATTCCTTTTCGGATGTGCCAGGCACCAGCGTGGTGGCAGTCAGTGCAGGCAGCGAGAGAAAGGAGGACAAAACTGTACGAAAGCTCTAGAGATGTACACTATTCTTTTCATAAGAATTTGAGGCGGATTAGGCATTGCTTCAAAGGAGTCTTCCAATTAAGCCAGGAGTATTTAAGTCATTTAAGTAATTTTGCACAGAGTAGGAATATAATCTTAATGGGATTGTTGTGCTTTAGATATTTACAATATCAACACCGAAGACAAGTCGAGAGGGCTTCAATGAAATATATACAATTAAAAATATTCCAATAAAAAAAAATGCTTAATTTAAAAGAAATATCAAGTTGTCCTTAAATTTAAAAATTACAGTTTTTAAAAGTAATATAATTTCTACGACCTTACTTAAGTAAATGTTGATTAGAATTTGATTGTTCCATTATATAAACATACATTACATGACCTCAAAGTGGTCCATTATAATCTCCAAGTCCTTGGTGCTATTCCCATTCTGAACATTTTTATTTATATATAAAATACATCCTAGCCCCATAGTTATTTATATAGGTTAATAACCAATAGGCTGTCTAGAGGATTTTAACTTATATAATTTAGTTGTACTTCATGATCCAATTGTAATTGTAGGACGGTATAAAAATTATATATTATATACTGATCAATTGCATTCCACTGTGATATAAAATTTCCAAACAGCTGAAGTCCTACTTAGCTGTGAGGTTTTGCCATACAAGAATGAAGAATCCATCTACTTCTTTTAAAGAAGTGTAGATAATCAACCGAAAGCTAAATTTCATTCTTAGCAAGAATTTGAGATAAAATTTTAGCCTACACTACTGTACGAAAAATGAATAATGTTTTAATTTTAAAAAATTCAAATGGAATCTGAAGTTCTTTAGTTTTTCCTAAAATCACTAATAGACCAATCTTTATTTATCAGTGTATATTTGTATTAGTATATATAATTTTCACCGGATATAATTTTCACTTCTTTGTTGCAATTAATTTGTATTGAAGCATTAGTTTTGATTATAATAAAGGGGACGCTGGTCCTGGAGGGTTTGAGAAAAATTAAAGCCGCAATAAATAAATAATTTTATGTTACAGACTGCAAGCTGAGGAAAAATAAATTACGTGCATTAAATAACTAACTTGGGTGATATAAATAACAAAAAGTAGAATATTTAATGAGCCAGGAAATTTACAATATAGTTGGAAGATAGTTGAATTTTTAAGGATAAATAAGTACATTTGTTTTGTACATGCAGTTGAAAATGAACATGATAAAGTGATGACTCTGAATAGGACCAGTGCAAGGCTCTAGTTCCTTGAGATGAATAACGAATAAATAATAAGCGGTTACCTCTAACAGTTATGGTTATGGTTGTGGTGGTTAAATAACTGACATAGGCCGGACGCCAAGTCCTTGTCTTTGCTAACTCCATGGTCACCCCACCCAAGGGCCTGTGACCCTCTTGTGGCCAATCAATCTTCTCTTCTTCAGAAAAATTTAGTAGAAGAAAAGAGCAATAAGCCACAACATGAATCGTGTTGTGGTTAGTTTGTCTCCACTAACCAATCGTCCAAAGAGCCAATCGGAATTGTGAGGCAAGTTTGGATAGAGATATTTCTCGTAAAATAAACTTTTTTTTTTTTGTATTTGGTGGTTGTTACATTCTTTAAGTAAGTTTACATTTTGTAATTGCTTACAATGTTGTTCAATGGCTGTTAATGGCATTGACATGAGGAAGAGAACGGCTAGTGCTGCAACTCCGAAAATAAACAATTGAAGAAATTTGACTAAATCGTTCAGAGATGATTTTAGTTGGGGTTCGATCAAGGTAGATCCAAAAAACACAAATATATTTTTTAATAAAGGATTATCTGCCAACGTTTCGGCTTACATTGCAAGCCATGAAGATGAGAGAGGACGTCCTGTCCCTAAGTTCACATTTCCATGACAGATTTGGATCTTCCTTGACCGAACCCTAACTAAAATCATCTCAGAATAATATCAACGGTCAACAAACTCTCCTTTTGAATAAATCGGTTCATCTAGCCATCATGAATAGCTACAGTTCAATGAGGGGAAACCCAAAATGAGATCTACTAAAGGTTGATAAATTACAAAAGTTTTCCTTTTCCACTCACTTACAGAAGAAAAAACAAATGCTAGATAAATTAGATATACAAACCTAAATATTTTCAAGTCATATATTTGCATGCGTTTGAATGATTACGTCTAGAAGACATTGTTTAAAAGTCAATGTCATGAAACCAACTTTCTTTCCCCCCCCCCCTTTTGGGAGTGGGGCAGATCAACCTCGTGGATCATGGATGCCCTGTGTCTATAAGATTTTATAGACCACGAAAGGGGAATACGGGCCGACAAGGGAACCCCCAGGAAGACCCGACCAGGCGACGAGCGAAAGGCAGCAAGCCACGACCTCTTGCATGAAATCTTCGGATTCTGGCGAGGATCTGCTCGTGGTGCCGCAGACCAGACCCCCGGAGCCGGGAAGGGATGAGCCCAGAGGCCGAGAGAGGGCCCCCACCATTGAAACCAACTTTAGAACTTGATTTGCAAGAGTAAAATCTACTAATGTAAAAGGATTTCCTGATTAAATGAAAATGTTCTACGAGTTAATCATCAAAGCCTGATTAATCGGCGGTGTTGAGGATGGTCCAGGACCCCCCGCAACCCCCCCCCACTGAAGCCAACATTAGAACTTGATTTGCAAGAGTAAAATCTACTAATGTAAAAGGATGTCCTGATTAAATGAAAATGTTCTACGAGCTAATCATGAAAGCCTGATTAGTCGGCGATGTTTGGGATGGTCCAGGACCCCTCGCTCATCAGTCGTGCGCTGTCCCCAGCCAGTGGAGGAGTGTTTACTCAGGGCAATTGGGCTAATTGCGAGGTGGCCAAGAAGAAGAAAGAGAGGACGGCTGTGGGAGACGGTACCCGGCTCTTCCCAGGACACAGTTCTCTCGCCCAATCTTATCTGCATTTCAGGCAGGCATCTCCTCCACTGCAGCTCTGAAATATATCAACGTCAGCCCAGACTTTCTCCTAATTACCCGCCGCTTCATTTCACTTCTCGCTGAATTACTTATTCGAGTTCGGTAAGCAGGGGGGGTAATAGTGACGTTCTACTGCACTCGCGCGAACCATCTCTATGCCGGGGCATTCAGACAATGCAAGCAGGACTTAACCAAACAAGCAAAGCGAGCTCTTTCGGCTTGAAGTTAATTCAATCTCTTGGAAAGTATCTTTCATATAGTTGAGCAATTTGTGTTATTTACATTTAATAATTCGGAGCAGTCACCCAGCGACGCCTCAAACCTAGACTATATCAGCATATACTACTTTAATTATTTTATTGTATTTTTGCTTTCTTGTGTAAATAGTATGGTATTTATAGTATACATACCATATCATCCATCTTATGTAAAAAAACAATTGTTTTGGGCCAAGAATAAAAATATATTTCTTCTTCTTCTCATTTAATAAATTTAAGGCTGAATAATTTATTGTCCTTGGAATTCATAATAGAGGGCTATTACGCAATCAATCTTTTTCATTCAATATTATTGGTGCAATGAAAATGGTGATTTCTCTCGAGGAAGGTTACCCTAATCCAGTATTTAAATATATGTTGCTTCTATTCTCAAAACTTATAACTTAATATACTTACCATACACATGCGTGTGCATCTTCGTGCTGTCAAAGCGCTATAATGACCAATAATTTCGGTATTTTTGCAAGAAGGGCATGGGTTTCAGAGAGTAAGAAATTGTCAGAAAATGTAATCTTTCATTTTGTTTATTATGGAATAACATGTAGAATGTAATTGGTGTTATGTGAAACTTTTTTAATATTTTTTCACCATAAATATTTTAGATATATTAATGTAAAATAAGATATTTAAAATTTTAAACCGGGAACTGAGATGCTGTTTTATTTTGAAAAAGAAAAAACAATACCGGTCATAAGCTCCTTTCCGCAGTATACTACTTTTTTTATTATTATTAAAAATTGGGAAAAATCGACAAAATCCAAATTCAAATATCACTGCTTTGAAAAAAAAATTGTACAAAATATGTGTATGTAAAATATAAATTACCCACTTATATTTTTTAAAGAAATAAATAGTTTATCTTCCCCACACCTTCTTTAATTTGAAGCGCTAATAATTATATTGTTTTATCATTTTTAACAAGAAGTAATATTAATATTTGTATTAAGTAATGATAAGAAAAATATTTAATAATTCATTACAGAGATGAGTATTTCCGACCATTATATGGTCAATAGTTGAATTGTCGAAATAAAATTTTAAAAAATAACAAAATAAATCATATAAAATGAAAATTAAAATAATAAATAGTTAAACATTCTTAAGATTTTAGAGTTATTGATTAATCAGTTTTAAATAATAAAAAATACAATGAGGAGAATCCAACATTTACAACAAATTCAGTAATATTTTGCATGTTTAGATCATGGTGGTATACAACAGGATGGTTTCCTCTAAATAACCATTCCCTCCATAGCCGTAAGTGGTTGAAATAATATCTTAAAGTTTAAAACAATATCTCAAAGGATTCTCTCTTTGCTATGGCAACTAAATTCCGTATATAACTTTCTTAATATCGAAATCTATTGACCTATTCTAATAGTAAAAAAATATTTTAAAAAATCTTGAAATATATTAAACCTAAAAAGATGCCAAAAGATTGTCACATTCGAAATGTCATATAGAATCATGCGCCTATGCAAAAATAAATAAATTACTGGACCCACAAAACATTTTTCAACGAAATTTAAAAAAAATTTTCAGGAGGAAGGCGAAGTTATATTTCAATTCTTCGAGTTGGATAAAATAGTTTATTTTCTAAGACAATGAACTAAAAAACCCTCATATCTTACCGTAGTAATATTATTTTATTACTGAATCCTTGATCAATAAATATTATTTTCAAATTATTAACTAAAGAATGTATAATGATTTTAAAAAGCATGAAATTTTTTTTAAAGTAATGCAAGAAGTAACATTAAATATCAATAAAATACTTTTTCATGCAAAGATATAAACAAAATAATTTTTAAGAAATAAAACTAAGAATAGAAATTGATTTTGAAATAAATTGCACTTCAGCACATGAAACTCTCTCTGTGGCTAGTATGAGGAATGCATAATAGCATATTTTCATATGTTACAAAGAGATTGCAATAAAGGAACAATAACTATGAAGAAAAAATAACTAAGAAGTATAAATTTACTTATTTATTAATAGCCCACCAACAGGCGATCGGCCCAGCATTAATTTTCTTATGTTGGTGCATTAATTTATTTATAGCACATACCGATATTAATGAAGAAAGAAAGACTACACAAAACACAGTAACTGAATAAAGGAAAATGAAACACTTACTTAATACATAAAAATGCATCTAAGGGAATTAAAATAATAATCAAAATTTAAAAAATTAAAGACAAAAATAAAAAGTAATTATAACAAAAATGAAAATATGTAATAAAATACATGAAAAAAAAATAAAGTTCAGAAGCTCAGATTACATCAAGTTTATAAAATCAAGTCTACAATTTCCCAGTGTGCTCAAATTCATACTAAATTCTAGTAGTCGTTTATTTTAACTTCTTCCAAATTATCGACATTTTGTTTATTTGGCTAGATTTGTTCAACAAACCGGAATATGCAAATCGTTATTTATCCTACAGCTGAGCCTACTGTCTCTAAAATTGAGTCTGCTTAGAGATCCACTCTGTAATTTCTAAAGACATAACAATAAAATACGAAATATGGTAAACAGTCAGAGATTACCCTCTGCACAACGTAAAAAGATAATAATTTTCTTTAGGTCCTCAACTATGTTCATTTTGTATCAGGATTGTTCGGAGGTTCTTTCCTATAACTTTTTCCAATAATTTTTCATGCCTTCTTCATTTCCTGGTGAAAACGTGTGTAAGGTATTCATTTTCATTGAATTTTACACATTTTTGTGATTCTACCAGTCCCATTTTGTACAGGGTAGCCTTGGTTTGGGCACTGCTTAATCGGTTGAGTGAGTCAGATGAAACTTTACTCTTAATTTTTTTTTTTCTAAAATAAATAATATTTCCGCTGTCTCACAAAACTTTCACTCGCACAGAAAATTTCAAGTAAAACCTCACTCTTATCTTCCAAATTTTTTCAATAACAAACTTAGTATTTAATTTTGAATTTACTATTTTCAGACTACAAAATGTTGGCAAGTACACACACAGCCTGGCTTATTTTTAAATTTAAGTCTCCCTATTTAAGCCTTTATTTAAAATAAAGAACAAATATAAAGCAGTATTGTAAATAGGAAAACAAGAAGCCCTATTCTGGTTGCTGATTGGTGAATAATAAGTTTACAAACTGCTGAAGCAAATCTGATTGGTTCTTACGATACACTAAACATAAACTAGACATCAAAAGGATTTTTTTGTATACCAATTGCTCTAAAGTTTGTTTTATGCAAGTTATTGTTGAGTGACGGAGAACCAGAATACGTGTCCTCAATTAATTCTTGTTTTGTTTTTGTTTTACAGTTACCCGAATTTTTCCAAAGTAAAATCAAAAATCGAATTTTGTTAGAGAAGTTTAAGTAAAGTAGACGGGACAACAGGTTTAATACAGACTAGTATTGTCATAATTTTCCTTTCTTTCTTTTTTTCTTTTTATTCCATTTCTTTTTAAAATAAAAAAAAAGCTATAATTACATATATAAGTACTTAAATAATAGCACTACTGTCTTATATTTATTAATTTATAAATTAACTGTTTATTAATAACATACCCATTTACATAACACATACATAAATATATACCTTTAATAGGAATATAGCAATATATCACATAAATGCAACAAGTAATAACAGCATTTGTTTTTAAAAAATATTATTAAATCCTCAAAATAGTAATAGTTATCATATTAATAAAGATATAGAACAAATAAGCCCACCGATTACGCTGTATTATATTCATTGTAAAGATATCGATGCTGCTTGATCTTCAAGCCAGCTTTAGATGTCGAACTAATCCCTACCAGCTCCTCCAGCTGAGCTGAGATATTCTGCTATCTAGATTTAGTCGAATAATTGTGTGGCCAGCAATAAAACAAGATTTTACAGAATTATTTTTTCTGCATCACCTTATTTATTTCCATTAGTTTTAGCCCCCTTTAGCTCTCCCAAATTTTACACTCTTTTCAGCTGATATCCACATTAGTTCAAAATAGGAAAACAAATGACAATATTTATTATCTTTTTCAATATTTTTTACGAATGTTTCTATTAAAATAAAAATATAGAAAGAATTGACCTAATTAAAAAAAATTAGGATCATATTTATTTTTACCATAAATATACCATGAATATTTTAATTCAATATCCTAATTTCTCTGTGGATTTACTCCGACAACACTTGAGGAAATGTGGGTTTCCCCGTAGATCGACCGTCTTTGGTAGCAGATGCCCGCGCCGACATTCAGGATTTGGGCGATTTCCCGGCCTCTGCCTCTCGGAGGGTGACTAATGAATGATATTTGTGGGAGCTCGCCCCCTACCGGTCCGTTCGGCGAAAGCTGCCAGCCTCTACCGGAGTGAAAGTCCTGGCGGCGGTCGTACGCCCTCCACATTTGCATCGGGACACACAACGAAATCTACCTGTCACTCAGTCAGTGTCCCCTGAATGATACAGTTCGCCGGTCTGCGATTCCATCTCTTCTTCGCCTGACGTATCTCTCTGATGGTGCAGTTGACATACACACCTCACTATGTTTACCTTTGAGTTAGAGATTCCCGCACTGAAATGGAAACAAGCTTGATTCCAATGAGGAAAATATGCTCTGAAGAGTTAATACCTTCCGCAATCGTCACTTTTCCTCAAGTCTAAGTCAACATTTTACCTTCGTATCCTTCAGCTTTCTCTTGAGGAAGCATATAAGTGCAAAGTACTCTTGCGTGCTCTTAGTACAAATCGTTCAAGTTATAAAAACGTTTCTATGTTTAAACAATTAATGAGAGGGAACAGAATATAAAAAACTATCTGTCCTCGCCAGGAATCGAACCTGGACCTCCTGCTATCCACAACCAAATAAAATATTTATTTCTATGTTTTTTCAACAGAAAATATTGTGTTGCAAGACTTGTGGAATACATAAATAGAGTTTTGAAAAAAATGAATGTACGCCGTACGTTTTGTACAAAATTCTCTGTAAAAGCAGGATCAATTTTGAGATTTAGGTTTTAACCTGTTCCGGTAATATACCTATTTTTCATATCAGTTTATGTATTTTCATACATCAATTCTAAAGGAATTAGTTAAGAATTAAAATTGATTTAACTGGCAAATAGTTAGGCCTATAAACATGGTGCTTATGCCATTGAGACTAAGAGAGTTATTATAAAAAGAGTTTTTGCTGATTTTTTAACCTTTACTGAAAACCTTTTGTAATAAAATTATAATTAAAAAATTACTGAACTTATTTATTTAAAATTAAAAAGTAGGTTTAATATTTCTATGCGAAATATCCAATGAAATAGTAGCAATATCAATAGAAGCTTGGATTGTTAATTTTATGTTTAGAATTTTAAAATAACTATCGGCTACTGACGCTACAACTACTTAACTTATTTTTACTAATTAGTCGAAATCTACATTTTTCGTTATCATTTTTTTCGCTGTATCTCTATCATTTGACTCTAAATTAAATGGATACCAAATTCAAAGCGTTTTGCCATCACATAATGCGAGTATTGGGGGTTTCAAAAACATACCGAAAATCTATTCGTAAATTATTAAGTTTTTCTTTTTAAATTTAAGTAAATCTGCTATTAAGGAATAATCAGAAGATTTTTTGCATAATTTAAGCTTAAGCTATTTGTAAACTAAGGGAATTCTTAGATAAGATCGGAAATTAAAGAAATAATTTTTTGAAAGAGTTGGACATTCAATGCGAATTTCCGGTAGCTTAAACCAAGCAAAACCACAAAAGTAATTTCAAAATGTTCCAGTAGCAAATAAGCTACTTATACGAAAGAAAAATAGTTTGACAATATTGCTGTAGCTAAAATAAACTAGACAGTTCTGCCATGTACAATTTACGTTCTTTTCTATAAGTATTCTTCAATAACAGACATTCCTAGAAATTCTTGTAGCGGTTTAATATGGGTTTCTCCTAATTCCTGCCATAGCGACACAAAGAACGAGACTGTGGGAAATTCCTAGATCAGCTGTAGACAAACGACCTGTGGCCAATCGTCTGCCGGGCAAGCGAAACCTCTCGGGGAGCAAGCTTGGACGAACCAGAGAGTCGCAGCTCCCCGAAGGCACCCGGCGACAGGGGCGCCGTGGAAAAAAATCCCGGAGTGAAAATGACAGCGTGGCCGACAGAGAGGCGAGGGCGCTAGCTCGGAAGATGACTGAAACCGAAGCTGAAAGTTGCGAGCCACTTTCACTGTTTTCTCGTAACCTTCCACAGGGGTCTTCCAGTGTTACCGCACACCCCGTCAGACACGTACCCCGCCTCACAGACCTCGTCTACAGTAGCTCTCCTGTAGTTCTATTGGTTCTATTTCTCCACACCACACCAGATTTGTTGACAGGCCCTCCTCCAACAGTAAAATCGCTGCCCAAATAAGTGAAATCAGACAACCAATTGATGTTATATTGTTGTTGGTAAATAATATATATAAATTGGTTTTAATAAAAATATAATATGACTATATTTTCATATTATATGAATTTATAATAACACCAGTAAAAAATTGGATGGGCCGAAGAGTTAAACAATTTTATTTAAAAAACTAGTTCAATTTGAAAAACAATCCCAAATATTAAACATTTAAGAAGGGGGCGTCAGGATAGCTCATAGGATCTGTTCGGGTCACGCAATCCTGGCGCTGCGGGTTCAACACTGAGTTAGCTTTTATATATAAATAAAAGTCTTGAGCTATGAATGTTTAGAACGGGATTGCAACATATTTAGATAGCCCCCTATATTTAGTTACCCCCTCCCTCAATGACACAATGTGGTTGAAAGAGAGGCATAAAAAGAATTAAAAAAAAAAGTTTAAGAAGCAATACAGCACAAGATCAAAATAAACATTGAACTTCAATGTCAAGATGGAATAATTTACTCATTGCTCAATGTATTGGCAAAAACATTGTAGCGAATAAATTACTGTTCAACCTTGTCAGTGACTTTACTATCTCGAGCCAAATCCTACTTGTCTTATCTGTTACGGTGATGCCCCAAATTAAGAAGGTTTCTTGTAATATTAACTGTGAAGATGCCTATTAAGATCGAGTTCCCAACATATTCATAAGCCAAATCTGCGACACTCTTTCGTTAACGAATTTATGTAACCTCTTTTCGTTCTTTAATCGAGTGTGTTCTGTTCTCTCCCTTTGTATTAAAAAAAATTTCAATAGAAAACGATTGATTGTCCAACCGAATTTCTCAGTTCTTAATAGTCGTGTTTTATATCCCTCGATAGATTAGTAATTGCAGTTAAAAATCCCTATCCAAATGAGTGATCTATGGACGTCACGTATCTTAAGTAATAGATGGCGTTAATGAGGTTGAAATGCCAAAAAAAAAGAAGTTTTAACACAACACCGAGAAAAAATTTGTGACTGTCATCTTAGAAATTCATCTCTGATCATAAGAGTTCATGTCTCCGTCATTAGGAGACCTGATTTAATAAATTTTATCACTCCACGATTCATTTATGCACCTTTCCAAGTCGGGGAGTCACATTCAAGCTTGGTATGATAAAATTTACACTTATTTTTTAAAAGGTGGAGGAGCGTAGATACAGTAGTTGGAACCATCGACCCCAAGTTACTCGAAAACATTATTTCTTGGAGTTGTGATGGAATCTGACAGGTACAATGATGCAATCATTATATCCATAGCACTTCTATATGTACTTGCTCAGAATGAATCATGAATGTTCCTATTTGTTGATGGTTAAGGTTCAATAAGGAATCTAATCCAAAGAGATCCATTTTTCCTTCCTTACTTCCTTTACATGGAGTCCCGTGTTTTTTATTGCTATTAAAAGTACCTCTCTCAGCAGCTGTGTAATCTCTGCTAAATTTTTCTTGTTTTATTACAAAATGAACAAATGAGTAAATAACTACTATCTTACAAGCTTTTGGGCACAGTGAGCGTAAGAGGTATAATCTCTAAAGTGGTGTCGGACTCCGGAAAAAATTTTCATTAGCCAAAAAAATCCGGGGGTTAATTACGGAAAACAATTGAGCTACAAGTGTACTTGTATCTCAATTGTTTTCCGTGTTTTAAAAATAAGTTAAATATATTTACTCTTATAGTTACTTCCTTAGGTATTTTCATTGCACTTTTGTTAAAACATTAGTGAAATAAGTAAAAGAAAACATATTATACCCCTTCTCATTTTATTATATTAATTTTTCTTTTTGTGATGCCAACAAAATTAAATGTTGACAATTTCTTTTTTTTTTTTTTTTTTTTAATTTCTGAAACCTCTTCCACCTTAATCGATTTCAGCTATTAAAAAATTCAATTTGTGGTTAATAGATTGAAAATTAAGTTATTTGGGTTTGTTAAAATGGTGAATACTAGAGCTCCTACAGATAAATATTTATAAATTTTAACGGTCCATATTTTTAGCTTCAATTAAGTAAGATCGGTAAGGAATCGAAGAACTCTATTCGGTAAGAAATTTCTATCCAGGCAATCTTGAATCTATCTAATCATCCACTTAATTTATCATAGTGAAATAGTTAAAATAAAATCTATATTTTCATTAGTGTTTATTTTGATAGAAACAATATATTTTCATATCGTAAATAAAAATTATTATTATAATCTGATAATTGATAATATTAAGAAATAATTGAAAGCTTTCTTCACTCTTAAATATTTTATTACAGTGTTAATGCATTTATTTTGGCAAAATAAAAGTATTGTAGGTAATGAAGTGTAATTACGTAGGAATGCCAGGGTAGCTTATGGAATCCGTTGGGGTCTCGTAACCCTGGCACTTCGAATCATACAAAAAAAAAATCATTATGTTTTATATAATTATATGTTTTTTTTAG
>KZ809329.1:99566-120585 GCA_000696205.2 Oncopeltus fasciatus | reverse complement strand
GACCTTAAAAACTCCTCCCCCGGACCAGACGATATTCACAATATGATGTTAAAAAAACTCCCTCTGCAATACAAAACAACTCTCCTACACATCTTCAATAGAGTGTGGGACACTAGTATCATCCCCAACGACTGGCTAGAAACAATAGTTATCCCAGTTTTAAAGCCAGGCAAAGACAAACTTATAATCGGAAATTACAGACCAATATCCCTCTCCAGCTGCCTATGCAAACTACTTGAAAAAATAATCAACAAACGGCTCCTATGGACACTAGAAAAATGCAACCTCTTAACACCTGCCCAATGCGGTTTCAGAAAAGGCAGATCAACAATGGACCACCTGGTTACCTTAGAAGCGGACGTACTAAACTCTTTCATAGAGAGAAAAGAAGCAATTGGCGTCTTCTTTGACTTCGAAAAGGCTTACGACACGATTAGACGAAGCCAAATACTCAAGCAACTTTCTGAATGGGGCTTTTGTGGACGACTGCCGAACTTCATAAAGTCCTTCCTCTCTCGGCGCTTCATCAGAGTCCGCATTGGAAACAAACTCTCGAGACGCAGACCCTTACATAACGGTGTTCCACAAGGAAGCGTTCTTAGCTGTGTCCTCTTTTCAATAGCTATCAATTCCATAGTCTCCCATATTTCATCGCCTATTAAAGCCTCCTTATTCGTTGACGACCTTAAAATATTCATCCGCTTCACAAACATTGATTGGGCTACTAGGCTTCTTCAAAGTACAATTAACAAGCTTAGCAACTGGGCCACATCCATCTCCTATATTAATTCTCAACGATCAAAATATTACTTTTACAAATGAAACCAAATTTCTAGGTGTTACAGTTGATTATCATGGCTGAGCCATATCAAAAATGTTAAAGAGGAATGCTGCAAAAGATTAAACCTCCAAAAAACAAACTTGACAAAACAATAACACTCCTATGGGTTCCATCACACACAGGTATAAGGGGAAACGAAATGTCTGATAAAGCAGCTAAAGAAGCAGCCCTTAAGGACACTCCACCCACAAATATTATAGAACCCAGAGATGTCAAGACATGGCTTAAATGGAAAACTTATCTGGACTGGGACACTCTGTGGAAATCCGAATCGACTAATAATAAACTCCGAAGAATCAAGGACACCACCAAGGAGTGGTCCACATCGAACCGGGAGAACAGAAGGGAAGAAGTCGTATTAACCAGACTTAGAATAGGTCACACGAATCTTACCCACGTCCATCTAATCACCAAAGATCAACCGCCAGTATGCCCTAAATGTAGCTGTCCAATAAGTGTTCAACATATCATCGAGGAATGCCCATATTACTCTAATTTATTCACAAGTAAAAACCTCCCAAGACAACTGTCGACATCACTGGGAAACCATGAATCCAATGTAGCCAAACTTATGTGCATTTTAAGAAAAACAGGCTTATATGGAAAAATTTAATCCCCCCCACAATACAAAAAAAAAATTGTTATTTTGTTGTTGTTTGTTTTTGTTCTAAGTTTTATTGTAGTATTCACTATAGAAATCTAATTGTATGATATTGTTAAAATTGTTGTCTATTGTTTCTAATTTTATTGTTAATTTATCTTTTAAGCTATATAATTCATATTTTGTTTTTAAAATGGTTTTATACCTATATTTATGTGTACGAACATAACTTGCACACCAAGTAATATATGATGAAATGTAACCAAGAACTAAAAAACAAAAAACATTTAAAAGAATGGATAACAGATTAACCCTAGAGTAATCTGTAGGTTTTCAGACGTGTATGCTTGATGCGTGCATTCACGTGAGGGGTGAAGATCAGATGACGGTGGAGGTGAATTCCCAGGTAGGTGATCCTAGTGGAAATCCTCTGCCGTTGTCCTCCGATGGTGAAGTGGGTGGGAAGTCTGCCCTTCTTGCCTTTCCTGAAGCAGATGATGACGGCGTCAGTCTTGGCAGAGTTGACCTGGATGTTGATGTTGTTGAGCTCTCGAAGGATGTGCTGGCAGGCGTCCTGGGTCCAGAGCAGGGCGCGTTCTGCGTTGAGACTAGATGCTTAGACACCGATGTCGTCAGCGTAGGCAGCCAGTTGTACACCCTGAAATTTGAAACGTATCACATGAGCTGTGTATAATATTAATAATATTGGACCTAATACTGACCCTTGTGGTACTCCTGAAGTGGTGGGTTTATGGGTGAAGATACAGTCACCGACCCTCACCGAGAAAGTCCGTCCCCTGAGGTACTCCCTCATCAGCTCGACGATCTGCTCGGAGAAGCCGTAGTGTTGCATCAGTCTTAGTAGGAGGTCGTGCGAGACGCATTCAAACGCCTTCGTGCAGTCCAGGGAGATGAAGGCCGTCGCTCTGTTGTTCTTCATTTCTTCGATGGTGTGCTGGACCAGCTTGGCGACGTGATGTGAGCAGGTGACTCCTTTCATAAAGCCGGTTCGCTCTTGAGGGATGAGGTTGTTTGCAGCACAGTGTTTCATTATCTGGCTGTGAATCAGCTTCTCGAATACCTTTGAGACATGGTATAGGAGACTGATAGGTAGGTAGTGGTCGGGGGCGAGCCCGGATTTGCCTGGTTTGAGGAGCGGCACGACGATCGCGTGCTTCCAGGCAGCTGGAAAAGATTTTAGTCGGAAGCAGGAGTTAATGATATTGAGAAGGTACATCTTGCCGATATGTGTCTTTAAACATATAGTACATCTTAATTTATTTCAGCCACTATCTCAATCTACGTTATGCGTATAGAAGTATGATTTCGGCCATTTTTTTAATAAATAGTGGAGCCCGACAAATCCTTTTAGTTTCTTTTTTAAAAATATTTTTTCATAAAAATAATGGTTTTCAAGTACATTTAGATCTAAAACCCTCTTACAAATAAAAATTTTGTAGGGATTCGGTTAAGGTTGATCCAAAAAATTTTAAACCATCTTCACGGCTATCATGACTTCCTGACAGACCAGCAATGATAACAATGGGGAACACATTTTTAGTTGAGTTAGATCTGACACTGTTTTTTCACTAATTCTTGGCTTTCTGAATCTGAGAATAACCTCAGGTTTTTTCTACCACGTCAACTTTTTAAACTATAGGATATCCTTAGAAATCATAAAAATCATGCATTTAAAAGAACATAAAGTAAAAACCAAATATAAAGTTTACAAAAAATTGAATGCAAGTTAAATCAAGTTCATACATATAAAATTGTTTAATTAATGAACAGTACATAAAAATTAAGATACAAATTTGCGTTTGTAGCTTTTTCTGGAGTGTTTAGTTTGTGTACGCTTGATACTCCAACAATAGTCAGCCATCATGCGTACGTCCCATCTTCCTTGATACCTTGCTTCCATGACGTTCACTCTGCTTATCACTTACTGCACCAAGATTGTCCGGGAAATTAACAAGGTGGCTGTTTAAAAATGCAATTTAATGCTCATGTTGCAACCTAGCTTTTGGAAGCTTTCCAAGAGTTGCTGGACAATTTCGGAGTAATTCAATGCTCGTGTATTTCCAAGAAAGTCTTTTATAATGTTTTTGAATGCCAACTAAGCATTCATTTCAATTTCTGACATTATTAACACGAAATGTTCGTCTGCAGAAAGTTGTCGAATCTGTGGACCATCAAAAACACCGGCATTTATCTTTTTAAATGACAGGATAGGATATTTCAACACGAGATACTTGAAACAGTCTGCTTCAGTTGGCAAAGCTTTAACGAATTGCTTCATGAGACCCAATTATATATGCAGAGGTAGAAATATAATGTTCTTTCTGTTGACAATTTGCTGATGCACGATCACCTGATCTCAGGTGCGGTCTTGGCGGCCAATTCGACGTCACACAATGTTGCGCACGAGCTCTGCTGACCCACTTACACAAAAAGCAGAGATACTATATGTATCCACGTTGTTGACCAAGGAGGAAGCAGACCATTTTAAGGTGAATACAAATGATCCATTGGTGCATGAGATATTGCAACAGATGAATGACTTTCTTAAGTTCTTTTGTGTCATATTCTTCACGCAAACAAACTGAATGGCAAACGGAACTAAACCAAATAAATTTCCATTGTGGAGGAGAACACACTTCAAGCTGCGCTTTGAGCTATCTATGAACAGTCGCCAGTCAGTTGCGTTATAGTTTGAAAGTCCTTATTCTTCCATTAAATCACTTAAATTATGGCAAAACACAAATTCACCATCACGTTGAAAATATTGCAGAAATGCCCTTTCTCGTGTTCGAAAATAGAATACTTTGGCTCCTTTTCAAGCAAGTTTTTCTCATTGAGTCGTGATGCCCAGAGCTCCGAGAAGAGAATGTTGCAGGTTTAGTTTTTTTTTTATATTTTTCTGTCTTATAGGACCCATGTGGGATTTTTGTGTTATTTTTAATTGACTAACGAATGATGTAAAGGATAGGTAAATGAGCAGATTTCCCCAAATTGAGGACTTGGTACCTTTTTTTTTTTTTTAATTTACGTTTTAACCTTTGACTTTGATCTCTAGGCAGGTCATGTCTTAACATGAATTATGATAGGGACTTGTATTGAATCGAGGGATGTGTTAATTAGCATATTTCGTCTAAAAGGACGGTTATGAGGCAAGGGGTGTGTAAAAAGCGAACTTCTTTAGAATGTTGCAGGTTTAGTTTTTATGATATTTTTCTGTCTTATAGGTCTCATGTGGGATTTGTGTGTAATTTTTAATTGAATAACGTATGGTGTAAAGGATAGGTAAATGATCAGATTTCCCCAAATTGAGGACTTTGTACCTTTTTTTTTTTTTTTTTTTATTATTATTTACGTTATAACCTTTGACCTTTGATCTCTAGGCAGGACATGTTTTAACATGAATTATGATAGGGACTTGTATTGAATCGAGGGATGTGTTAATTAGCATATTTCGTCTAAAAGGACTGGTATGACGCAAGGAGTGTGTAAAAAGCGAACTTCTTCAGAATGTTGCAGGTTTTGTATTTTTTTTTTAAATATTTTTCATAGACTAATATCTCAATTTATATTTATATTTATATCTCAATATCTAAATAACTAATATTTACAATTTATCTGGAATATTGTTGATTAGTATCTAAGAGCATATCTACATTCTAGTCTAGAGGTCATCAGGTAAGCAAATATTATTGGTGACTAGCCCCCTCGTAGGGTAGGTTACTTCATAATTACAAGGAAATTCGTCTGTGTAGGTTATATTTTAGTTGCTATAAAAATAGGATAAAATATATACTTACCTGTAGAAAATTCGCTCCAATGACGTCACTGCATATAAGTAGAAAAGTCGCTAAAATCTTTAGATGCCCATTGCGTGATAGGTTGCTCCTATGTCGTCACAAGCTATGAGGTTGGAAATTCGCTAGAGGGTGTGGGGTCAAAGGTCAAGTAGGTCTAAAACACATAATAATATGGGGATTTGCTCCGTGGGGGATTAAAATTAATTTAAATAAAATATTAGGGACAAAGGTCCAACTGATAAGCCAATGACAGGAAGGGGGGGGGGGGATTAGCTCCCTCAAAGATAATATGGTAGGAAATTCGCCTGGGGTAGGCTATGTTATGGTTACAAGGAAATTAGACCGAGAAGGTTATATTATGGTTATAATTTGCTAAAATCTTTAGGGGCCCCCTTGCGGGGCAGGACCTCCTATGACGTTATTGAGGAAGGAAATTCGCTAAGATCGCTGGGAATGATGTACCTCATCCCTGCGATGAGGTAGAGGTAAGACCCCAAGCGCTGATCCAAAGAGGTATATATATATATATATATATATATATATATATATATATATATATATATGTGTGTGTGTGTGTGTGTGTGTGTGTGTGTGTGTGTGTGTGTGTGTGTGTGTGTGTGTGTGTGTGTGTGTGTGTGTGTGTGTGTGTGTGTGTGTGTGTGTGTGTGTGTGTGTGTGTGTGTGTGTGTGTGTGTGTGTGTGTGTGTGTGTGTGTGTGTGTGTGTGTGTGTGTGTGTGTGTGTGTGTGTGTGTGTGTGTGTGTGTGTGTGTGTGTGTGTGTGTGTGTGTGTGTGTGTGTGTGTGTGTGTGTGTGTGTGTGTGTGTGTGTGTGTGTGTGTGTGTGTGTGTGTGTGTGTGTGTGTGTGTGTGTGTGTGTGTGTGTGTGTGTGTGTGTGTGTGTGTGTGTGTGTGTGTGTGTGTGTGTGTGTGTGTGTGTGTGTGTGTGTGTGTGTGTGTGTGTGTGTGTGTGTGTGTGTGTGTGTGTGTGTGTGTGTGTGTGTGTGTGTGTGTGTGTGTGTGTGTGTGTGTGTGTGTGTGTGTGTGTGTGTGTGTGTGTGTGTGTGTGTGTGTGTGTGTGTGTGTGTGTGTGTGTGTGTGTGTGTGTGTGTGTGTGTGTGTGTGTGTGTGTGTGTGTGTGTGTGTGTGTGTGTGTGTGTGTGTGTGTGTGTGTGTGTGTGTGTGTGTGTGTGTGTGTGTGTGTGTGTGTGTGTGTGTGTGTGTGTGTGTGTGTGTGTGTGTGTGTGTGTGTGTGTGTGTGTGTGTGTGTGTGTGTGTGTGTGTGTGTGTGTGTGTGTGTGTGTGTGTGTGTGTGTGTGTGTGTGTGTGTGTGTGTGTGTGTGTGTGTGTGTGTGTGTGTGTGTGTGTGTGTGTGTGTGTGTGTGTGTGTGTGTGTGTGTGTGTGTGTGTGTGTGTGTGTGTGTGTGTGTGTGTGTGTGTGTGTGTGTGTGTGTGTGTGTGTGTGTGTGTGTGTGTGTGTGTGTGTGTGTGTGTGTGTGTGTGTGTGTGTGTGTGTGTGTGTGTGTGTGTGTGTGTGTGTGTGTGTGTGTGTGTGTGTGTGTGTGTGTGTGTGTGTGTGTGTGTGTGTGTGTGTGTGTGTGTGTGTGTGTGTGTGTGTGTGTGTGTGTGTGTGTGTGTGTGTGTGTGTGTGTGTGTGTGTGTGTGTGTGTGTGTGTGTGTGTGTGTGTGTGTGTGTGTGTGTGTGTGTGTGTGTGTGTGTGTGTGTGTGTGTGTGTGTGTGTGTGTGTGTGTGTGTGTGTGTGTGTGTGTGTGTGTGTGTGTGTGTGTGTGTGTGTGTGTGTGTGTGTGTGTGTGTGTGTGTGTGTGTGTGTGTGTGTGTGTGTGTGTGTGTGTGTGTGTGTGTGTGTGTGTGTGTGTGTGTGTGTGTGTGTGTGTGTGTGTGTGTGTGTGTGTGTGTGTGTGTGTGTGTGTGTGTGTGTGTGTGTGTGTGTGTGTGTGTGTGTGTGTGTGTGTGTGTGTGTGTGTGTGTGTGTGTGTGTGTGTGTGTGTGTGTGTGTGTGTGTGTGTGTGTGTGTGTGTGTGTGTGTGTGTGTGTGTGTGTGTGTGTGTGTGTGTGTGTGTGTGTGTGTGTGTGTGTGTGTGTGTGTGTGTGTGTGTGTGTGTGTGTGTGTGTGTGTGTGTGTGTGTGTGTGTGTGTGTGTGTGTGTGTGTGTGTGTGTGTGTGTGTGTGTGTGTGTGTGTGTGTGTGTGTGTGTGTGTGTGTGTGTGTGTGTGTGTGTGTGTGTGTGTGTGTGTGTGTGTGTGTGTGTGTGTGTGTGTGTGTGTGTGTGTGTGTGTGTGTGTGTGTGTGTGTGTGTGTGTGTGTGTGTGTGTGTGTGTGTGTGTGTGTGTGTGTGTGTGTGTGTGTGTGTGTGTGTGTGTGTGTGTGTGTGTGTGTGTGTGTGTGTGTGTGTGTGTGTGTGTGTGTGTGTGTGTGTGTGTGTGTGTGTGTGTGTGTGTGTGTGTGTGTGTGTGTGTGTGTGTGTGTGTGTGTGTGTGTGTGTGTGTGTGTGTGTGTGTGTGTGTGTGTGTGTGTGTGTGTGTGTGTGTGTGTGTGTGTGTGTGTGTGTGTGTGTGTGTGTGTGTGTGTGTGTGTGTGTGTGTGTGTGTGTGTGTGTGTGTGTGTGTGTGTGTGTGTGTGTGTGTGTGTGTGTGTGTGTGTGTGTGTGTGTGTGTGTGTGTGTGTGTGTGTGTGTGTGTGTGTGTGTGTGTGTGTGTGTGTGTGTGTGTGTGTGTGTGTGTGTGTGTGTGTGTGTGTGTGTGTGTGTGTGTGTGTGTGTGTGTGTGTGTGTGTGTGTGTGTGTGTGTGTGTGTGTGTGTGTGTGTGTGTGTGTGTGTGTGTGTGTGTGTGTGTGTGTGTGTGTGTGTGTGTGTGTGTGTGTGTGTGTGTGTGTGTGTGTGTGTGTGTGTGTGTGTGTGTGTGTGTGTGTGTGTGTGTGTGTGTGTGTGTGTGTGTGNATTTTTATTTATGTTTTGTACTTCAAATATGGCCAAATCACTGCCTTTGTTTACATACTTACAAATGTACTTAATTGATTTTACAGAACTGCAAAGCTCAACATTGATATGAGCTTCATAAGTTTTTAAAAGTAATGGTGAGTATGGTACCTCCAACTGATTATCAAATTCTACTTGATTTGGATAATTCGGCAATCGCATTGTGAATGTGTTGCCACCATTCGCAGTATTTCTGCGGCGATACATTGGATAACCGTCAATATCCGTGATAGTATCATTGGTATGCGGCTGTGGAAAATTTTTTTTACATCTTCTATTTTTCATACATGGTGACGTCATGTTGAAAGCACCACACGGCCCATGGATCATGTGTTTGGTAACAATATCAAATAATTCTTGATCAATTAATGGGTCTGCAATTTCGGCTGAAATTATTTGATCAATTTCTTCTGGACGAATTTTATCTTGAAGCCAAATTAAAATGTGGGCATGAGGCAAACCTCGTTTTTGCCACTCAATGGAATACAGCCAACAACGTGTGATACCAAAAACTGAATATTTAACAATCAAATCATTTAAGGATTTCAATTTTTGTTTGAACACACGCGCAGTTATATCATGACGATGAATTGCTTGTTGTCCTGGTAATAGTAAAGTTTGTATCTCTTTCCAATTCGGATTACATGTGAATGTAATAAACAAATCCGGTCGACCGTAATAACGTACGTATGTCATCGCATCTTGTATGTATTCCTGCATGTTCCGTGGACTGCCGATGTAGCTTGAAGGTAAAATGAAAGCATTGCCGATGTCATTGGCATTTAAATTTCCATCGATGTTCCCAGCAACAGCATCTCGTAAGTGAATATATTCTTCCGATCGCAATTTAGCCTGGTTGTATCGAATAAATCGCAAGCGTTCGCTTTCAACCTTAGCAAACATATCAACAATGTATTGATGGAATATCTGACGATATCGTAGAATATAGTTGTCCTGATTTAGTCTAACCATCAATCGGTGTGCGTACTAGTTCATTGAACTAACTTTCTTATTTCCATAAGCACCTGAAAAAAATTTAAAAATAAATGCAATACGAAATTAAAATCCGTACATACAGTAGGAAAATAAATAGTTAATTGTCAAATTTACCGGTATTTGGATCACATTGCTGGTGTTAAGGTGATATTCATTTTGTCCTTGCTAAAATATTAATGGATATTGTAGTGCGTCATATTAACGGTGTAAATCCGAAATCTTACTGAAAGTGTTGTCTCGCCGAGTAATTTTTATAGCTCTGTTGTCAACTGGATCACCAACAATAATAACAGCAACCTCATCAACAGTTGGAGCGTTGAATCTGCCAGCATGTTCACCTAATGGTACTTCGTCGGCTTTTATGACGATTTGATAGTTGTCATTTTGCAATCGTGGCGAAACTCTTTTAATCAATCGAATTAGTTGATTCTGATCTTCTAAAAAATTTTCCAGCAACATCACAATTGCTCTTTCCTCTCCTTGTTCAATGAAATTATACTGGCACCGAGTCGTCACGCGCTCTTCACAATTGCCCATAAAATAAATTTGAAGAAATTTCGGATCATCATCAGGTATTGGCATTAATGACCCGATTTTATGGTACACCTGGCCATGTATTTTAAATGTAGTTTCAAAATTTCCTTTTAAGGAGCTAGGAATCATCTGACATCCTTCAATGGGCCTCTTCCCGCTCAGTCCTGGACCTCTCGTCACATGCTTCCCTTGTCTTTAATAGTACATATATCTGCAGTGGAATATTTCATTCGGACATACAGGTTCATGTTTTTCTTTTGACGGACATAAAACATCTCAAGCATTAATTAATGTAGTTATTGAAAAAAGTTTAGATGGTTCATAATAAAAATTAACAGCTAGGGCCTCCGAAAAATCGTGCCCACTAACTTCTATCAGAGTAGTTGCAGGATAACCTATAACCCAGATAATATAAAAAATCATAAAATGGCATTTGAGGGCGACAGTATTTCTTGGGGCCAGGAAACCCGAAAACTTCCACTTGATTTTCCCATGGCAGTTTCAAATAGAGTTGCTAATGCCCACTCTCGCGGCGAACAGTCCCCTGGGATCTGGCCTTGGGTAAGTGGACCCCGGACGTTTAGCGGCTACGGTCAGCTGCGCGCGATCCTCCCAGTCGCATCCGCTGGAGAGCCAAGATCGGCCAGTGTCTTCAGAGGCTTCTTCACATTCATGTACCAATACAACAGGGAAGAATAGAAGTTTAATAATGTCGCTAAAAGGACCCTGCGAGACATCCACTGGATATTGTTCAGAAATGAACTAGGTTTTCCTTAAAATTTTGTTTTGTTTTATGTTTGTGTTCTTTAATTAAACTATAAATGGTAACAAAACCGACGTTTATTTTGTCTGGATTGAATGTAATTGTGCCTGGTTGAGGTTAACGAGTCTAAAGATGGCTGAAGGTCCTTGATCTTTTCCCTACGCCTTTCCGCCAGTTGTTTCATTAAAAAATATTATCAACGAGATTAGTAGAGAATTTGTTGGGGTTCAGTCAAGGTTGATCCCAAAAAATTCAATTTTAAAAAATGTAAATTTTTTATTTTTTGTCGACGTTTTGGCTTACACTGTAAGCCATGTTGAGGCCTATCATGAAGGTGACTGGGAACGTTTTGACACTTGGATCAAATGTTCATGACTTATGACATTTGTTCAGTCAGTTCAGCCATGAACATTTGATCCAGGTGACAACGCGTCTCCACTCGCCTTCACCATAGTCCACAATATGGCATACGTTGTCCAAAACGTCGGGAGGTGATATAAATTTTATTTTTCACTTTTTTTTTTGTGTCAACTGTGAGCGAACCCGAACAAATTCTCTACTAATTATCTTTACGATAAAAACTCTCCATTTGAATTCGAAACGAGAGACCTCCCGGGGATAAAACCCACTTGCTTCTCAAGCGCACTTTATCCCATGTTCCCCTCATAGCAACCCCCCAGTAATTTAGTAGATTCCCCTTCTTGTTGACTCCAAGTCTCCTTTCGAAAAGTAGAAGAGATATAAGTAACCCCGAGGTTCTCCGATAGTTCACCGCCGGTAGCAAGCATCTCATTTAAAAGCCGATGTTAGCAGCAGATACACCCATCACAAACGCACGCACGGTATGGGAGGAAGGGATTTAAAAAACAGATTTCAAAATTTTCGTTACTATTGGTGTTACGAATAGAATGTATATATCTAAATAGAGATCCTTTTTAATTTTATAACATTTATTTTATATAATATTTTTAAAGTATTCATTTTTTTAAAACTAGATGAAGGGGGGAGTGCTTCAGAATAAAATCAAAATTTATGACCAGTAATTATTTACGAGAAACGGGAGGTATTTACGAATATAAAAACGATGGCTGAGTACTTCTACCACTTTTCAATCCCGGCTAGTATAGAGACAGTTTTAGCGGTCATACCTTTTACGCTCTTAGCTCTCTTCCATTTTTTAATTGTAAATTAAATTTCATTATTTTCCTTTCTTTATATCCATCTTTAACGAAACAAGGGAAATATTCTTAGATCGGGCAGATCCAGCGTGAATGACATTTACATGTATTGTACAGCTTCTGAGTAACCAATCTTGCTTCCCGGACTCGGTTGTCAACTTCAACCTAGTATCTTCCATCTTCATTCAAAAGGGAATTGAGATACTTAAAAGAGGAGATCCTTCGGTGTAAACCTAACCAAAGCCTGCAGCTTCATGGAGCTTTCTAACCACTGGCCCTTTTTGGTCCTATTTGCCTTCTTAATTGCTGCCTTAACTTTCACATTCCAGCTTCTCGCACTCTTCTGGGAGTCTAAACCTCCAAGTAAGACGAATATATCGTCTTTTACTCGAAGGAAAAAAATGAGAGTCTAACAAATAGCCGATTAGGTTTGCTCCTTCGAGTATAAGACTATATATTCGTCTTACTTGGGGGTTTAGACTCGGAGTAAAATGCGGGTAGTTGGAGAGATTATCTAGCCTGCCTCGGTGGTGCAGTGGTCGACATTCTCGCCCGGAAAGCAGGAAACCTGGGTTCAAGCTGAGGTAGTACGATTTTTTTTATTCTAACTTCTTTACATTTCTTGTATAAAATTTAACGTGGGATTAAATACCACAACTAAAATCATTATTTAAAATTTGTTTATATAATCTACATGAAAGGTAATTATTAAAGTAATGTGTTTAAAAGAAGGTGGAGGAGGAGATGATAAATTGCTTTTATGTCCTAGGAAATGTGATATGCGGAACAAAATCACCTCTCCCACCAGTCGCCGAGAAGTTAACTGCAACTTTTCGGACATGAAGACAAACTCTTGCATATGCAGAAATACATCTACGCTCGCTCACTCTCTCTCTCTCCCCTCCCACCCACCATCTCACTCTCTCTCTCTCTCTCCCCCTCCCACCCACCATCTCTCTCTCTCTCTCTCTCTCTCTCTCTCTCTCTCTCTCTCNTCTCCCCTCCCACCCACCATCTCACTCTCTCTCTCTCTCTCCCCCTCCCACCCACCATCTCTCTCTCTCTCTCTCTCTCTTCTCAACCCCCTCCCTGTCACTTCTCTTTTTCTGTTGATTTATTCATTTTATCAAAGTTTTTTCAGCTTCCAGTAAAACCATCGAAAAATACTAGAATCTGGTTCTGGCTCTGACAGTGGATATGTCATTCTTGGCTAGAATCCATAAGTGACTTTCGATCATCTGAAGTCTACTCTTAGAGATCATTTATTGCACAAGTCAATTCTTTTTTCTTTTTGTCTTCATTCGTTGAGTTTAAAAACCAATAACAAAATGGACGAATTTTCTTACTGTCGTAGAAAGAGGTTAAAACACTACTGTACTTCTTACAGAACATCCCGGACCCGACTATCTACGGATATACTAATTATTTTCATAAACACCGCTTTGATTATTTTGTTTACCCTTCACTTTGCTTCCATACCTAAACGAAGTATAACTCACAAGCACTCGAGTACCAGTGGGAGAGTGTATGTATGTGTATGTGTATGTGTGCGTGTGTGTGTGTGAGTGAGTGTGAGATGAAATTGTTCTATAGAAATAGTTCTTGGAAATGCTGCAATGCATACTCCTCTAATAAATCTTTAGTTCATGGAACTCACAGTTACAAATTACACGAAAACGGCACAGTAACATGGGCACTTCTTTAGATTGTGTTACAAATTCAGTTTTTACACACGATGTACCACTTGCATAAGGTCGCCTTTAGTAAACCGCTATAAAAAATTTAAAAAAATGAAAGAAAGAGAGAATTTTATTATTAGAATGATTATGGGGATGGATATTCACAGCTTCTGATTATTTTTAGATACTTGTTTATTTCTTATTGTAAGTTGATTATATTTCCTATATTGTTTTCTAGTTTTATATAGTCTAAATGTTAAGCCTAAAATGGCTCTGAAAACTTCAAAAAGCTAAAAGAGTCGCTGACTGTTTACCTTTAATTTAAAATATGTAGTTTCTTAACATAACACATGATATTTTGAAAATGGCGCCTTCAGTGGATATAATTTTACTTAACATAAAACAATGGTGTCTAGAAAATATTATGCTATTCTATAACATGAAAGTTGAACAGCTAAATTAGGAATCTTCTCCAAAATGAATTTAACTAGAATAAATAAAGATTCGTTAAATTTTAGATTGTTGACGCTGCACATGGCATCCTGTTATCACTAACATGGCGTCAGCTGCTCCTGTCGTTGCAGGTAAGTGGGTCTGTATTAATATATTTGTGATATCTCAAATTGCTTGCTGTCATATGCCGGTCTTCTAAAAACTTGAAAGTTCTTTTTTTCTCCTATTAAAAGAAATTCAAGCACATTTCAATTGCAAATAATATTTCTTGGCCATACTTTAGCTTTAGTCAACATATTTTTAGAAATATTTGCTTCTTGTATTCTATTCATTAAATTACTTTTTGATTTTGTTTCATCTTAGGAACTTTCTTAGGCTTCTCTATGCTAAATAAAGTTTTTGTGATTTAGTTATGATATATTGTGTCAATTAAAAGCAGCCGTCAATTATCTTTATTTTGTTTTAAGTATCCGTTAAATCATATTAGGCTCATATTTTGTACTAGATTTTTTCAAAAATTACTTATTTTATTGAAATATCATAATATAAGAAACGTGGACATGATATTTAAAGGTTAACTTCTGGAGGTTCTGTGGCTGTTATAAAAAGGTTATATTGTTTTCAGTTCGTGGTTCTACGGGGATTGCCTTACACCATGGCCCGCCAAACTATGATCTGGTTTCTGGATTCAAACGGGAAGACAGTAAATCTTGTAAATGCATGCTCTTTAGTCCAAAAGGTGATTATTTTGCATGGGCCAATGGGAAAAAGTAAGTAATTGATCAATTTTATCCTTATTTTGGTTATTTTTATGATGTTAAATTTATTTATTTTTACCTTTAATTGTATGATTATATTTTTTTTTGTTTCTCTCTTATTTAAAAAAAAAATTAATGATAAGACAATTCTCATTTTCTATAGTCAATACAGGTTTTATTAAAATTTAAATTATGGGCTTTAAAATCACTTGTCTTAATGTATGGAAACTATGCTAATCTGCTGTTGGAGCTTTTCCATGTGGCATTTTGTGAGTGTTGTTATTTATTAAGTATTTAATAAATAGGCAGCCAGCCTGATTGTTAATAGTCTGTATACCACTTACTCTATATTATAGACTCATCTGTCCTTTTAAATCAGATTTGTAGATTTAGATTATGTAAAAATATGCCAAAATTATGTGGTTATTTATCTAAAAGGTTATTTGCACCACCAATGAATATAGAACTGTCATACCTTCCATTGTCCATCTTCATTGGTTTCTGTAAACCATCTGTTGGCAAGCACTTTTGGACATTGTCCATCTTCTGGCCGAATACATGCATTCACTGTCATTTATTCAGATGAATACAGACAGTGACAGTGAACGCATGTATTCGCCCAGAAGATGGACAATGTCCGAAAGTGCTCGCCAACAGATGCTTTGCAGAAACCAATGAAGACGGACGATGGTTCTTTATGCTTATCGTGATTTTATGTACATACAAACAAGTGGTTTTTTAATAAGCACTAACATAATTTATTAAACATTGTCCAATTCTATAGAGAAAGTGATTTTTATACCATAGCAATATTTACGGCCTACAAAAGAGAGAAACCATCCAAACATTCATTTTACTGTAATAAAATGGTCTTGCAAATTTATGTAAGGATAAAGATTTTAAACAATATTTTATTGTGACATTGCATTTTATAAATACTTATAATTTCAGTGTAATTCCCTGAAACCTTAAACCATGCATAATTCTATGAGGCAACAATTATAATTATTGTATTGTTAGTCATTAACTTTTGTTTTTAGGGTGACTATTGTTTCCACAAGTTCATGGGAAGTAGTAGCTGACATAGACAAACCCAGGGTTTGTTGCTTACAGTTTTCCCCCAAGGGCACTTATCTCATGACATGGGAGACATTTGCAGGTTTGTATGATTTTCAAAATCTATTCATTTTATTTTTATTTTACTTGTAAAAATTATCATTATTCACCAAAAAAGCTCATTGTTTCTGAAACTATACAAGACATTAAGGATTTAGCTAGCAATAAAAGCAAAGGATTTGCACAAGAAGCAGTCTAGAAAAAAGTGAAACAAGATATATTCAGATTAAATTTGTTTTTTAATAAATTATAATTATTAGCTTTGAATTAAAACTTTCTATTATAAATTTATAAATACTGATTTTATAAATATCAGAATAATAAACATCTATAACTAATTTTATTAACTATGTTTTGAATAACTTCAATCTAGTGAAATGTCAATTTTCAAAAAATTAATGCTTATGCACTTGTAACACAAAAAATTCAACCTATAAATAATGATAACTTGTGTAGGTGATTTCAAAAACTTGGAACATCTGATTCAAACCATTATTATTTTTATAAATGTGATTGTTTAACCAACTTTAACAATAATTAAATTACTCTATTTAAATAGTAATTTTTTTTTTTAAATTTCAAACAAAAATATGGTTTATAATTTTTATTAGACGAAACACAATTATCTAACATTTATTTATTTTCTCTTGTTAGTAAATAAAATTATTATTTTTCATTGCAATTTCATTAGAGAGATAAGAAATTATATATATCCTCAAAATTAAGTGTTTATTTGGTTCTCTTTCTTTTTAAAATTTAACTTCAATCTATAATTTGAAAGATTCATGTATTTTCTTATTTTTAAGATAGTTAGAGTAGCCTGTTTTTAGTGTCTTAAAAAATAGTTAATTTTTTTGAACTGTTTTGAAAGAATTTTTTTGTATTTTGGAAAACTTCGTTTTCGTCTACAGTTATTTTGGTTAACAATCTCATTTCACTATTATTTTATTTTACTTTCTTTTACTATTATCTCCACCCTTAAAAAGTTGGCCTTCCCTTCCTTCTATTTAAATTGTATATGCTTTATATATATATGCATATATATATATATTTTTTTATTTTATTTAAGTGTCACCAGATAAGCCAGAGGGTAGCCCTAATTTGAACATTTACGAAACTGCAACTGGGAAGCATCTGATAGCTTTTGAACAGAAAAAACAGACAGGATGGTATGTTATTATTCAGATGTGTGAGTGGAATATTTTCCAAATTTTAATTTGTTTCCTTAAGTAATTCATGTGTTAATCAACCTTAAATATCATAATCACAATCTCCACCCACCCCTAATTTTTTTTTTTTTTTTTTTAACTTTCTTATTTTAATTGTATTTTGGATTGGAGTTCCATCTATGCTTCCTAGATTTCAGATGAGAACCAAGATTCAACATGGTTAAAAGTTAGATATTGTTTTGACAGAGAATTTTTTATTTTTTCATCTATGAACTTTGAAGCCTTTTATAATTGATATATTTTTTTGGTTCTTTTTGTTAGTCTACGCCTGCTGTACTTAACTCAATACATTTAATTTTTTTTTCCAACATAAATTCACCCCGTACAGTGTGTTTATACTATCAGCACATAGTGTAAATATAAATTGTTAAGGAAGAATCTGTCTAAATACAAATTTTCATTTGTAATCTTCATATAATATACAAGAATAATTATAGAAGTTAAAAACCATAAAACTCTAAATGGTTTTCATGAAAATTGGGATTTAGGTTGCTTGTGAGCAAGATACAATATTAGTAAATTATCTAGATCAATTTTATACAAGAAATGCAGAGGAGTTAAATTTAAAAAAAATCTTTCTACCTCACCTGGGACTCGAACCTGGGTCTCCTGCTAGTAAGATTTTCTTTTAATTCTAACTCCCTTGCATTTCTTGTATAAAATTTAACTTGTGATTAAATACCACAACAAAATCATTATTTAAAAAATAAATATGGGAAAATTGAGAGTCTAACAAATAGCCAACAATGTTAGCTCCTTTGAGCATAAGATAATATATTCATTTTACTTGGGGGTTTAGACTCGGAGTAAAGTGCGGGAAGTAGAAGAGATTATCTGGCTAGCCTCAGCTGTGTAGTGGCCAGCATACTTGTGCGGAAAGCAGGAGACCCAGGTTCGATTCCTGGCTGAGGTAGTAAGATTTTTTTATTTTAACTCCCTTGCATTTCTTGTATAAAATTTAACATGGGATTAAATACCACAAAATCATTATTATTCTAGATCAATGTCTCTGGAGTTGTTAATTTTTTTTTAATATAATATTTCCTTAATGTTTTCTTGTTGACTTCAATGGTTTCACCTGAATCAAATAAATATCAATTCATATTGTTTTCTAATATGATTGATTAATAACTTATGGTCGTAAGTTTATTATTTCTCAAATTGAGGTTTTGTTATTGTAATTATAATTTATAATTTATTTCACTGTTCTTAGTCTATTTTTTATGAATGTTAACAGAAATATCTCAGTAGATAGGGATCTTCTTTGCTGACTCTTGAGGTTTCTAGTAATTAAATATTTCGATTTTGTTTTATTTTAAGTATTATATGGTTTCTTTTCTTAAAACATGACTTAGTGTCCTTATTATTTAATTTGGTTATTTGTCTCCAATATTAATTAACAAAATCAAAAAGTTAAATTTTTGGACATCCCTTAATGGAAATTAGTTAATGAAGTTTTTTTTTTCTCACAATAGAGGCAAAATTTAATATCTGTGAATTGATAATGTAAATAATACAAAGTAATTTTCTTTAATTTTTCTAATCTAAATTTACAAAAAAAATTTAAACAATTATTTAGGTGTATCTATAACCATTAACAAAGTTGATTAACTGAGTAGTAATTTACTTCAAATTTAAAATTCAAATACTGGGTAAGCAATCTATTAAACTTGAATCTCATTCTGGTTAAAAAATTGACTCAATATAAGACATGTAGCAAATTCCATGTCACATAGTAGAAATTTTTGCACAATTGTTGAATATTGTTGAATATTGGTTTTTAGTGTAGAGCACTGTCATCTTTCTAATCTGCTAAATCATTTCTCGTTTTATTGTTTGGTAGATTGATTGTGAAATCAAATATTTCCTCAAGAATGTTGTTAAATTTTAGTCACAGTCATATTCATATACCACTGAATGCTGTCTTTTTTTTCCTCTCCAAAATTAATTTCTCAATTTTAGGTTGAAAAAAAAAAAGAAATAACATAACCACATATAAGAAAATTTTTACCTTAAAAAGCTATAAATTTATCTTAATAATTTTACAATTTTAATTTTATTAAGTTTGATAATTCATCATTTCAACAGGTAAAAATAAATTTTTTTTTTATTTAGATCTTTTAAATCTAATTATCTCATGAAGTCTGTTTGACAGAGATTCCACAGGTTTTTTGGTTGTGTTCTGAGAAATTTTTTCTTTCATCTTCTTCCATTCCATGTCATATTTAAAAAATATTCTTTATTGTGTCCTGTTAGTGGAAGGGGCATATCTATTACTTTAATTCCTTCTCTTACTTATCTTGATCAATCCTTACTATACTTATATTTCTTATATTAAAATAGATATCTTTGACACCACAACGGGGAAGATACATTAAAATAATTTAAGAAAAAAATGATGTATCCTAAAATTCCTTATTAATTTCCTTGAATGTCTAGACTTCTCAAATCATTTATGAACAGTACACTAGACATAACATTTAAACAAGAAAATGTGGTAAATCAGGGAGACTTGATCCTCTTCAAAATATTTTCTGCTGCAAAAAACAAATTATAATGAAAAATAAACTAATCACATACTTACTTCTATTTCCTGACGATACATTACTCTGCTAGGAATTTTCACTGGAGAATTTAAGTCAGCAATGAGGGATAATATTAACATATAATATGCTTGAAATGGAGAGTTTTTTTTCTATCGTAGATATTGCTTTTAGATGTTTTTGTTGGGGTTCGGTCAAAGGAGAATCCAAAAAAAATACAAATTTTAAAAATGTGTATTTTTGAAATTTTCTGCGAGCATTTCAGCTTACATTATAAGCCATCTTCAGGGCTATCATGAAGGCAAGAGGGGACATCGTGTCACCAAGATTTCATTTTTATGACTGATCCCATGTTCAGTCATGAAAATAGAAACTTGGTGACACGATGTTCCCACTCGCCTTCATTATAGCCCTGAAGATGGCTTATAATGTAAGCCGAAATGTTGGCAGATAATTGTATTTTTTTGTATCTACCTTGACTGAACCCCTACAAAAAAACATCTAATAATAGCATGCTTGGTTTTCCCATATCAATAAACAAAACTCTGCATATTTTTATACAGGACCCTCACGGATAAACAAGATAACAAAATAATTTTAAAATACTAAGCAACAGTGTGTTGTCCTATGCTTAAGCATTACATGTCCCTTTTATGGTCTAAAATAGATTATGGATTCATGACTTACAGATGAGCCTCAAAATGTTTTTAAGTTGCTATACCTATACAGTGTTCACTATGCAGGTTTTTAGAATTTTAGTCAGAGCCTTCAAATTTAATCCAATATAAAGCATTTTGGTTAAAAGTTGGGAACATTATCTACTAAATATAGTAGAGAAATAACTCACAGTTGCTATACATCATGTTTGGAAGAAAAAAAAAAATCTTTCTACATTGAGTGAATGACTCTTTAAAGACTAAATATCTCAGAATCCAATATTTTAGGTAATAATGTATCTGCTTAACAGTAGATTCCCCCTCTCTCTCTCTCATTCTCTCTCTCTCTCTCTCTCTCTCTCTCTCTCTATATATATATCCAACTCTTCTTTTCTCCACAGTTCCTTACCTCTCTTATGTTATTCCTGTCATCTCTCCTGCACTCGTTCCCTCACTTCCTGCAGGATTCGACCGCGACTTCTATTCACCAATGGACAGAGATAGCCTCCATTTGCTTGTCGGACAGCAATACGGCAAATTCCTTCCGTACAGAAATAAAATGCCTCTTAGAGAATGTGAATTGTGTTTTGAATCCACAGATACAGTCCCTTCTAGGCAAATTAATAGGAAAAAAACAACAACAAGAAAACAATAGGACAAAAATAATATTTGAAATTTTTCATTATGAATGTTATGTTTCTAATTTAAAAAGAGTTAATAGTTCTAGAAATAAGGAAAACGGATGTATGACAGTTATTATTAAATAATCTAAATATCCGATAATCAAACAATAATTTTGTTTAAATAGAAGGTAATTCCAAATTACATACATAGATCTTTCTCTCTCTCTCTCTCTCTCT
>KZ809329.1:78706-93247 GCA_000696205.2 Oncopeltus fasciatus | reverse complement strand
ATATATATTATAAAATCCAATAAATTTGTTTATTTTTGTCTGTGCATACTTTAAATATTATAGTAACACCTACAATATTAAACATCTGAATTTAAGCTTTTCCTTGCAAACCATAGAATAAGTTATTTATCAATGATATAAATCTAGCATTGGGAATAAGAGTTTAGTGGTCTATCCTGAGTTCTTTCTGTACTTTATACCTGAGTGATTAACTGTTTAATTATTATGACTCAGATATATTATTTGATATTAGTCCAAATGGAGAGTTTTTGACCGTAGAGATTATTATTAGATGTTTATTTATTTATTTTTTGTTGTTGTTGGGATTTAGTCAAGATTCATCCTTGACCGAACCCTAACAATAAAAAGATCTACTAATTATTATTCTGTGTTAGCATTTTTTTTTTTTTTATGTCCTTGGAATATTTTTTGATCCTATGGGAAGAATAATCCTCAAGTTACATGAAAGTATACTTTTCCTCCAAATTATTTCCTCTGATAAAAACTTGTTTTACATAATTTTGTTTATTTTTCTTAAATTATTATTTCTGTCTATGAAGATTTAAAACATTTGAATTAAGTGATTTTTTTTTTTTTTTTTCTATTACAGGCGGAAAGAGTGGATATGTACTGGAACAAAAAGGGAACTGGTGCTCTTCTTATGACAAGTGTTGAAGTGGATAAAACTGGTAGCTCTTACTATGGAAAACAAACATTGCATTATATCACTCCTCGAGGAGAAACATCAATGGTTTCCCTGAGTAATATTTACTTTTATTTTTTTACTTTGTTTCTAACTTTAAAAAATGTAGTAAATAATTTAATACACTACATTGAATAAGAACATAGGTCCCATAAGTCCATAGTGTGTACAATTTGAGTTGTATGAATTATTTCTTACTGTTATTGTTTTTCACCAGTTAAAAAGCAATAATAATTTTAAGTAAGGCTGAAGACACTAGATGGGTAGGGGGGGGGGTATAGAGGAAGACCAAAATTTAATTTATTTGATATTTAAGAAAGTAATATGAAGTGTACCTGGTGCAAACAAGCAATGAGTAAGCCATACACACTTCACCTCAAGTACTAGTTCCAAGAGGATGTTTTCATAACTTCATTTTCATAGCAGAAAAAATAAATAAACAGGATAGCTTCAATGTCAGATCATATCTGTCTGTCTGATAAGTTGCTTTTTATGCTTTATAGAAATACAATTCTGGATAAGTAAGAATGATAAATATTAGTGATTTAGAATAATTTTAAAAGCAATATGCTGGCCAGTTCTTTGGTATTCTTCCTTTATGTGACCAGGTCGAGGGGTGAAATAAGGAATTATGTGGTCTTTCTGGGGTACTCCAGGCTACTGTAGAGCTTCCTCTTTACTCTGGTCAAGGTAGGCCAGACAAATTTCCTTAGCTCATAATACAATCTACATATGTCTAGAGCATGTGACTAATATTCTGTTTATTTTCTTCACTTTATAGAGGGGCTTGAAGCCAATGTGGACTTAATCTGATGAGTTAAATCCCGTTGTGCCCTATTTGGAATCTGGAGAGACTTGTTTTCAATGAGCAAGCTCCTAGGTATCATCTCCAGAGTCTTGATTCAGATGATGGAATTAACAAAGTTTGTAACTAATTTTAAAACTAGCCTCAGATCTACAGACTGTGGCAGATAAAGGTTAGTTGGCTGAGCGAATAGGAGCTGTTGTGAAAATCTCTTTGACAAAGTCAGGTTCTTAGCCATCTTCCTCTTGAGAGCTATCCATTGAGTGAAGATTAGGAACTAACTAGCTGTCCTCGATGAAGCTCCTCACCTAAGTAGAACTATGAAATATTGTTGAAAAGCAATTTAAAATTGTAATAATGTAATAATAATTTAATTCTGTTATTTGAAGTTTTTGTATTTGTCAGATTACTGTTGAGGGCAACACTGCTCGATTGTAACCTCCTCACCTGGTTTGCGGTTTTTGTCTCGGTCAGGTCACATGTATTATGCTCCTTCATTAAATTAGTTTTTATCTCCTTAATCGGTGTTAATTATTTATTTTTTAACCCGTTCTTCAATAAATATTAGAACTCAAAACCAAGAAAAGTTCTGGACAATAGGCCATGTGGAATGAAAACATTAGAGATTCTTGGACAGAATATATTCTTCGAGGAGTTGCCTTCTTAAAGCTGTCTTAGTTGAAACTTGAAGAGATTGAATAGAACTGCCATAAATACACTTTTTTCTCCAGTTCAGCCTCATTATCTGATGTAAAGTGGAGTCAGGATATCTATGGTCTCTTTATTGTCTATTACCCTTACAGAAAAGTCTTTTGATTAGACTTACTATTTATTTGTTAATTATTTCAATACTTATTATGTCAAGGAATGCATATATATTTATACACACATATATGTGTGCACACACACTCATACTCAAACACACTCTTCAATTCATATTTTCACTGCTTAATACAAATGAGAATTCTCAAGTGCTTAATTCCATCTCACCCTCTTCCTAGCAAAGACGGTTCTAAGGCAAATTTGACTTGTTTGTTTGTTTACATCCTTATTTAATGTTTACATCTCTCCCTGATTCCAAAACTACTCCTATTCAAACCATGAATAATATTAAAAATATTTTAAAATTCATTAAGGATCAATCTAAAGGTAAAAAGAAATAATGATATTATAGAATCATACATGTTTCATTTTCTACTTAAAATTATCATTTTCGTTATAAATATTTTATTTTGTTGTGGTATTTTATCCCACGTAAATTTTAAACAATTAATGAGAGGGAATAGAATAAAAAATCTATCTGTCCCAGCCAGGAATCGAACCTGGATCTCCTGCTATCCGGGCCGGCGCACTTACTTGCGCCTCCTGGTAGCACAATTGGTAAGTGCGCCGGCCCGGATAGCAGGAGATCCAGGTTCGATTCCTGGCTGGGACAGATAGATTTTTTATTCTATTCCCTCTCATTAATTGATTATCATTTTCGATTAAATAAGAATATGAAATTTAATCCTTACTGATTACAGACATTTTTTTCTTATTTCATAATAATTTTGTGTTTACAGGCAAGGAGGGGCCAATTCACAGTGTGGCTTGGTCACCATTATCAAATGAATTTTGTGTTCTTTATGGATTCATGCCTGCAAAAGCCACTATTTTCAATCTGAAATGTGAACCAGTGTTTGAATTGGGAGCAGGACCGAGGAACAGCATTTATTACAATCCCCATGGAAATAATATCCTTTTTGAAACAAAATTTTACAAATCAGAAATTTTTTCATTGTTATTTCAGCTTCAATCTTATTATTTTCTTACATGTTTTATATTGCTGGGAAAGGCATATTTCATTTCTTTTATTGAGAACATAAAAATAGTTAGTAGAATCTAATAAGCCTAATGGCTTCTATTCATTTACAGAAACTTAAGAAGACTAATGGCTTCTTCCTATCTTTTAAGCCATTAGGAATGCTATTTTCAGGATTCCTAACTATTTGAAACAGTTTTTTTGGTGATGTAATTTGTAATAAATATCTGTGTCCACAAGTTCAAGAACATTCTTTTGCTATGAATTTATTAGGTTTGAATTGATTATGCATTTCTTTCCCGAGTAAACATATTTCACATGTATTGTCGCTGCACTCTGGATCACTGAGACCATCCATCTTCTCCTTTGATTGGAGCATACTCTGTATATTTAAATCTCCCAATGGTCAGTGAAAAATATCATCTTAAAAGCCTGAATTATAAATACCATTTTGACAACTTGCAGTTGCGAAAAGCTCTTCTTTAAAGTCATAAATATTCATTCCTTGGTGGTTGAATTCAACGATTTCCTTTATTTGTTATTTGGCTCACTGATAGAATTTAGACACTCCTGGAAGCATGATAACTTCATTGACATTAACACCCCTATTCTGATTCTGAATAGTCATGGGAATATTCCCAGGTTGTTAACAATTGATTATTTTAATAAAAATTTTCATACTTGATTATCTAGCACATCCTCTTAATTCATTGATTAGTGAATTGAATCGCACTAGTTCAAGAACAAATATGAGTCTTGAATAGCAACATTGGATAACACACACCAAAAAAGTATTTTCTTCTTTTCCAGATTCATAGGAAGGGGATGTTTAAACACAACTAATGTATTTTTAGCATTACAAAAGAATGTATAGAACAAAATAGGCGTAAAAAGTAATTTTATAACAATTGTATTATCAAAGGTAAAAACCTTTACAAGGTTCAAAAGAAAAAATGTAAATTGGGAAAAATACTAAAGAATGTAATTTTGTTTGTTCGATGGGTCCTCTTATTTTTATAATATAGAATCCAAATACAAATACTTGAATAAATTCATTTTGTTTATAGTCGGATGAGGAAGAGGGGAGGGAGACTACAATTTATAGCTGTAATATATTCATTTTTATGAGTTATGATAAAATTTATAGAGCTTAATAGGTGTAAAATATAATTTTTGATTGCGTTCTTTATATTTGTTACATAAAATGCTTGTAAAGGAAGAACTTTTCCAGTGTAACTAAGATGGATGAGGGCTTCCTCCGATCTTTCTTCCCAGCTAGTCTAGAGCAAACCTTGTCATATCTTTTACGTTCATTGTTCTCTCCTACTTGTAAATTATTTTTATTTTCTCTTATTAATATACCTATTTAATGAACATGGAAAACAACTCCTTTTACAGCTCCTGTTGCCAAATTATTTTTAACCTCTGTAATTAGTAATTTAGGGAGATAATCAACTTCTTCCTTTTTAACACTAGGTTTACGGGACCCGTCAATTTGACGGATTTCAAACTTCAAAAAGAAATACCGAATAAACCATAGCATTAATTTTCACCATTTTTTACTGTAAATTAATTATTTCATTTAAAGAATGTATTCACACAATTATTTTTTCCTAAGCCTTCCACTGCTTAAAGTAATAGCTGTATATACTGCCTATGCGCATCTCTGAAACCAGAACAAGAAACGATCTCCAGTATGATCGGTGTAGTGACTGTATGGACGTTTTTAAAGTAGTGTCCAAAAGTTTCAGTTATTGTAGGCAGTCTCCACTTATTACTTACACTGGTCGCGGACCAGATGGTGGCATGCAAATGTAGTGTGAAAGCAGGGTGTTTTCAATGACCCCATCAAGTTTTTACATTATTTTAGATTTGGCAGCAATAAATGCCTAGATATTGTACAAAGGTTGTACCGGATCAAAAATATCCAGAAAGGAGTTTATATTTTCTTTAGCCAATGAATTACCTGGAGAAAATAAGGAGAGCATTTGTCACAGTTCAGAAGTTTCAAATCAGTTAACTTCAACATTAGGAGTGCCAAAATTAAAGTTGCCAAGTAGGCTACTGTAATAAAAATAGAAGCAGTAATTGCTGTATGTATTGTAAAAGATCGTATTCGGAAAATGCACAAAAGAAATTCAATGGGTATGTAAAAAGTGTCCTCAATAAATATGATTATTGACTTATTAATATTTTATTTTACGTGAAGCCTTATATTTTCAAACTCAGATTTAGTTAAAATAAATTTATTATTTTAAAAAAAAGTAAATATGTATTTTCATCCACGAGTCAATTTGACGGATGCTAGTAGAGATAGGAATATAAGAAACGCCCGTAAACCTAGTGTTAATATTATCAATATGTCAAGGAATTTAATAGCAATGCAAGAATTTTGTTTGACTCTAGCAATTGTTTATAACAAATATCTTAAAACAGACCACATGAATAAGTAATTGGAATTATAAAATGCTATTGACAACAATTTTGGCTCTAAAACTGCTGCAGTAGTTTTTTATGAAAACTTTAACTTCTTTGATAAAAATTGCTAATCTTCTCTACTTGACTCATATTTAGTCTGTAGAAAATATTTATATTTATAGAAAGTTGACTTTATTTTTAAAAAGTATCTCTTTACATACAATATTGTGTGTATATATGTATATATATTTTTTTTTATTTATTTATTTTTTAATTTTGACTTATCAGCTCTTATTAATAAATTAGAATTTAGAGCAAATTTATAATGTTTGTAGTCCAAAGTAAATGGGTTTTCAACAGTGATCTCAATAAGTAGTGCTGATTATTTTGTTTTATAATAATAAAATTTAAACAAATATTTAATTTAGAATATTTAAAACCTCGTATTTATATACCTCTTGCTTTAACTTTAATTGGAGGACCTTTAGGAGGTTAAAAACTCTAAAGAACCTTTTTTGTTGTGAAACTGAATAAGCATATTTTTTTGAAAGTTTAATTAATTTGAAAAATGTTCTGCTATTTATGATACCTAACTCTTCAACTCTTGTTCCTAACTTCCTTGACTGAATGCTTCACTTCTGTTGTTGGGTGGATTTGGAAATCTTCCTGGTACTGTGGAACTTTGGGAAGCACCAGCCAGAAAACTCATCAACAAAATGAATGCCCCTGATACTACTCTCCTCCAGTGGTCCCCACAAGGCACTCATTTCCTTACTGCCACCACTGCACCTAGGTTGCGAATGTGCAATGGGTAAGTCTTAAAAAAAAGTCAAAGTGAGTGTGTGTTCAAATAGGGGAAAAAGTTTTAGAAAATTTTGCTTATTTATTTGAGTTTGAAATTTTTTATTAGTGATTGTCACACTTAATTTTTACAATATAATTAACATTTATGTTAAGACCTTATTAGGTTATGATAATTTTATTTATAAATTTTCAGACATTGATTACGATTATGTTTTTAATTATAGATATATATTTTTAAATGGAGTTTTTTTGACCGTAGATTTTGTTATTAAATTTTTTTTTGGTGGAGTTTGGTCAAGGTAGNGTTCCATCTAGAGTCAAATAACCTTTTTTACTTTAGTGTATAATTCCACTATTCAATTCAACTAGGCAATATGGTTTTAGTGGAACATTACATATTTCTTTTTTTTTAAATAGGTTAATTAAATTCTCTTTTTTTGGCTTCCCGATATTTTTTTTATTTCTTTTTATTCCCGGCATAATTTTCTTTTTTTTTCTATAATAAAATTTTGGTAAATTATTTTACTGGTGTTATTTTAGAGTGCTTATAGGAGAGAAATAAGCAGTGATGTTGTTGTTCATACAGATTGAATTTTCAACAATGATGTAGGTCTGAATTCAGGAAAGGCATATGAAAAATGTTAATAAATCAAGCTATATATATATGTTTATTTATATTTATATATATGATTGCTAATAAAGGGCTGATATTTTGAATACAAATTTAACTCCACAATTTTGGTGACAGTGAGTATGTTATGTTACTGCCATGAGTTATTTGTCTTTATATTCTATAATAAATCCATTTTTAAATTTAAATTTATGATGAATTTTTCTTTCAGGTTTAAAATGTGGCATTACAGTGGAACCTTGCTGTATGAAAGGCCGTGGAACAAGCAAGAAGAACTCTGGGAAGTATGTTGGCAAAGTTTCCCTGATGGAGCTTTCAAACCTCCAGTAATTAGTTATAAGCCTGTTGAAGGAATTGCACCTACTCAACCCCAAGGTAATTCTAATAATTAACTATAAGAAAATTCTGCAGATTTTATAAACTAAAACTGTATTATTTAAAGTATTCTGTAGGACTTCACTTTAATATGTTCTGTCAAGTTTAAAATTTTTGTCTTGAAAAATATGCTCTGTCAGATTTTTTCCCATTTTTAATCAGCCATATGACTATTGATAAATGTTCATGAATTCATATTTATATTTTTGATAAGTGAATGCTATATTAGATCTTCCTATTCAATGGTTTTAGTTAGAAAAAAAAAATTTCTTCAACAAAAAATGTTTTTTTTTTCCTCTGGGATGGTCTATTCTAGATAATATTGAGGTTTTGTTCTTTATTACAAAATGTTTTTATATTAACAGAAATATAATAAATAAAAATAAAGTATTACATTTTAACCTTTATGTGAAATAATTTAATTTGTTCTCGCTTGTCTACAACACTCGCTACTTCAATTTATTTTAATTAGCCTGATATAGTAATATTATTGTACATATATCAGCTATGAAATATAAATTTTAAATTGTTACTAACTGTGCCAAAAATCTATTTTTGCATCCATTATTAATTTGTTTCTTTAGTAAATAGCTGAGATCAAAGGGTACTGGTGATATTTTTGGTGCTCCAACCTTGCCTAATTTATCTAAGTTGTTTCACAACACTAATTTCATTAATTTTATTGGAAGTTTCCAATTAAGCAGTTGTTCACTATCTCACATTAAAAGTAACTTCTGGAGCACCAGGGTAGCTCAGGGGATCTTTAGAGGTCTCACAAGAGGATGCTTCGAGTTCATATCCTGCCCAGGTCTATCTTTTATTTATAAATAAAAGCTTTTCTTGAGCCATGGATTTTTAGAATGGAGTGGCAATCTGTAGATAACCCCTCCCTCCATAACCCTATTTGAAAGGGAGGCTAACATTCGATGGGCCCCTCTTCCGTGCAGGGAGTGATGTTCACTTATTTATTTTGTTATTTTTAATTTTTTTTTTCTGTTTTAATTTCTCTATGTCATCAAATTACAAGACGTTGTTAATAACAGAATGTAATAAATAAGATTTATTAATTTAAAAAAAAAATACTGTAAACTTCATATTATTATAATAAGTGTGGATTATATAATTAAGAAATACTACATTTATTTATATTTGTCATTAGTTTGGAACATGAATAGCTTAGGCTACTGTTCTTCCCATTCCTCTGATGATTGTTTGTCCCCCAACTTTCCCTTTTGTTTTTTATGTCTCAACATCATTCTTCTTTTCGTTATGTATTCTAGTCTCCTAAAAATTAGTTCTCTCTTTCTGGACAGGATAGCAGGTGAACAGATGCTTTCTTAATTCCTCAAGAAATCACTGACTCTGGCTAAATCTGGTTATAAAAGTATGTTACCTTAACAACTTTTTTGGTTAGCTTTTTATTGTGTATTTGATCTACAGAGAGTTTACTAATTTCTTCATACATATTTTGTGGTACCGTTCTGTTTTAAGCAAATCTTGGAAATGTGATTTCTTGTCCAAATCAAACCCTTTTGGCTAATAATACTAAAGAATAATTGGCAAGCTCCCTCGACTACATCAATACTTTGTCTATACATTAACAAATTATCATAGTATTTTTTCACTCAAATGGCTTTATAAGTTAATTGAGGAATTGCAGAATCAAACTCAAATCTTGATTAATTACAATTTGTACTATATTTTTAAGAGGATGTATGATTATTTCATTAGGGTATTTTTTATATTTTTTATATTAATTCTTTATGTATCTTGAAAAGACCCTCGTTTAATAATTATTTCCCATATACTCTATTTTAGTGGTTCTCCCTCTCAAGGAGAGTATATATCTAGTTTTGTAGTTTTTTTTAGATTTTGCCTTCCCTGTAAAAATGTATCAGGAGGTACATCAATTGTTGATATTTATATCTAAAAAAAAATTCTTGCCTGCACAATATTCAAGGTTGTAAAAAATTAATTCTTTGCTTAGGTGAATTTTTTTTTATCACACTTTTGAATATAGCAAGAATTCGGAGAGGAAAAAAAAAGGAGTAGCTTAATAATCTTCATACACATCATTACCTTCAGTTGAATCTTAAATTATAGGAAATATTATTATAAATAATTTAAGAAATATATCATCATGTCACGATCCTACTATTTTCAGCCTCAAAGGAAGTTTACAGGCCACCTAATTTGAAAACTACTACCACTTTCAAGCTGCATGAGGATGAAGCTCCTTCTCAAGGTTAGATACTCACAAAAAAATTAATTTTTATATATGTATCTATCTGGTTAAACTACAATTTTAATATGAGTTCTCCATATCTTAATGTCAGTAAGAAATTAAATGAATACTATAATAAGGAATACATTTTAAATAAAGTCATTTTATTTTTCAATTAATAATTCAAGAGAGGACTAAGGCATAGTGCTTATTTATGATAGTCATAAAGTATATTATGGTTGACAATGGTTGATTGTTGCTTAATCCACAGTGTCTACTCATCATTTAGTAGACATGTTTGATCAATAGCAATTTTTTTTAAATATCTAGCAAATAATGTCAAACATAAACTGTATATGCTCAGCAGTTTTATCAAGTCTAGTGGTTTCGTTAAAAACAGACAAACATTTCGTTAACAAAATATGGCTAACAAACTAAGAGAAAAAAAATTAAATCGAACTTAAAAAAAGAATATATTATCAATGATCTTTGTGCACTTTAACTAAACTCAGTTGAAATAAGTCATAGTTATTGAAAATTGGAAATTTTTTTTAGATTCTTGCTTAAAATTGATATTTTTCTATACTTTTGCTTATATTATTTGCCTTGCCAATTTCTTTCTAGTGAGTCAGCAGTCAAAGAATGCGATTAAATTAAAGAAAAAACGGGAAGCCAAGAAAGCAGCTAAAGCAGCAGCTCATAGTTCACCTGAGAGGCCTGCAACAACACCTTCGGTTAGCACTAATACTAATGGTATGAAAGCTTCCCTCGGAGAATTTACAACTGATGACCCTGTAAAGTTAAAAAAAATTGGGAGATTGAGGAGTGTAAGTAGTCTTGAAACTGGAATTCTATANATCCATTACTTACTTCAATATATGTGTTTTTATATGTGTATATATATGTGTATATACTTCAATATATTTATTTTTCATATAAGGCTTAAATATAAATTAAATATTTGTCTTACGATTAGATATAGTTTCTCATTTTTTACTAATATGTATAAGTAAATTTATCTATAAGGAAAGAAATTACTATCCCTGCTAAAGAAAATTTTTAAATACTTTAAGTGGAATAATCTGTGGAATAGTTTTCTTTACGTCCTGTATAGTGTAATAGAATATTTTTTTCATCGGTTACTACCAATGAAGGAAATCTTTATAAATGTTCAATATACTTAAAGAATTTAACATATGTTTTTATATTTTCCCAAAATTTTAGAAATTGGGAGAAATTGAAAGGTTAAAGGAACAACAGAAAAGTGGCCGGCAGCTAGAAATAAATCAGCTTGAAAAAATTAAAAAAGAAGACCAACTCCTCAAAGAATTAAGGGAATTATCCTTGTGATATCTGTTTACGTAATGTGGTACATAAAGCAGGTATGATATTTAATTTTATCATCGATTACTACACTGGCGAACACATTTTTTGTTGAGTTAGATCTGACACTGTTTTTTCTTTAATTCTTGGCGTCTGAATCTGAGAGTAACCTCAGATTTTGTCTATCACGTTAGCTTTTTGAACTATAGGATATCCTCAGAAATCATAAAAATTATGCATTTAAGAAAACATAAAGTATAAACGTAACAAATATACAGATTACAAAACAATTTAATGTAAGTTAAATCGGGTTCATACATATAAAATTGTTTAATTAATGAACAGTACTTAAAAATTAAAATAAAAGTTTGCATTTGTAGCTTTTTCTGGAGTGTTTAGTTTGTGTACATTCACGCTTGATGTTCCTACAATAGTCAGCCATCATATGTACGTCCCATCTACCTTGATACCTTGCTTCCATGACCCTCAAATCTTAATGGAAACTCTCACCCTGCTCATCACTCACTGCCCCAAGATTGTCCGGGAAATTAGCAAGGTGGCTGTATAAAAAATGCAATTTAATGCTCATGTTGCAACCAAGCTTTTGGAAGCTTTCCAAAAGTTGCTGGACAATTTCAGAGTAATTCAATGTTGTTGTATTTCCAAGAAAGTCTTTAACAATGTCTTTGAATGCCATATCCGTATTCCTTTTCTTCCAAAGAAGGAAATTCGTTGAAAACTGGCACAGGGACTTCGGACAGCGGTACTGGGCATATAGCTGATGGTAAACTAGGATACACAATTTTAAATTTGTTTTTCTTGTTATATCCCGATGTTTTCACTGTACAAAAGTAATAATCACTTGAATGATCTTTGGGCTCGCGCCAAATCGTAGGTATATCAAATGGAAGCTTAGCACGTGTTCCCTTGGTCCACATCCGTAAACCCTCAACACACTGTTTACACACTTTATGAGGTGCCCATGCTATATCTTGATCACCAAGTTTCACTTTAACATATGCAAAATATGTGTGTCTGACAAATGCACTGATGTTTGTCCTTTGGCTGGGAATGGTAAAACTGCCACTTATATTACAAAACGAATCGGGGCTGTTTGCGTTCTTTCGATGAGTAGGAGCAGAGGAAACGTTTCAGTTCAAACACACTATGTAGTTCTGTAACGAAATACTAAATACTGCTTACCAAGAAACAATGTTTCACCACAGTATAACAGTCGTAACTAAACAGGCAGGTCAAGACTAGCATGCGCCCCACCCACATAGAAACCGAACATGACATGATAGAAGAAGACTAAAAACAGTTTTGAAACCAGCATGCCTAATTCTATAGAAAACAGCTAAAAAATCTAACTCAACAGAAATTGAGTTTCAAATATATATATATATAGTTAATAATTTACAGTATTTGTTAGTGCAATTTAAACTTGTAATTCTCTATGGGTAAGAAAATAAAGTCCTAACAAAAATAAAGAAATGAATATTCTGTGTGGATGGTGATTCTGGGAAATCTGTACTTCTTATTTTTGTAAATAATGGAAAAAAAAATCATTGAGTGAACGAACTCCCACTTACGGGTATACTCTTTAATCAGTTTCCTTAAAAATAAAATAAGAATGATAAGATGCTTCCACACTGTAATATCTTAGATTTTATTTAGCACGTTTAATTTTGGAAATTATTTTTAGGAATGATGTTTTGGGCATTTTGTAGTAGGTAATATTCATATTAGATGTATTTGTATTGCGGTAAGTGTACTAATTTATTTTTATTTTCCAGGTTTGGTGTATTGCATTTGAATAGGAAATCATTGATTGTAAAAAAGAAGAAAAAAAGAAAATGGGATTCATGCATTTCTGAAGGAAAAAAAAAAAAAAAAAAAAAAAAAAAAAAAAAATCTAAAAATAATTTTAAAACGTGTCTGTATTCTACTGGACACAAAGTGTTATTGACTTGAATCAACTTCAAGTACTGGAGTGCTTGATCTAATTGTTTAGTTGGCTTTACTGAATGGCGAGTATTACTATGGTTACCTATTTGAAGGTTTTATTTAAAATTTTGTATATATGATTTCTAACTTTTGGTTTGTTATTGTATTCTTGTTATGTATTCCAATAGTGCATAACTTCCACAAATGCTCAATTTTGTTTTGTGTGTACATATTACTGTATCTCTATACTTTTATCTATATTTATACATATGTTTGGGTATAAATATTACTATTTGGTAGATCCATTCAGGTACATTAAGTGTTGATTTTTTATAATTATAATTAGCTAAACTTATGATCTCTCTTAACTTCTCTCTGAATGAAATAATATTCTATTTTTGTCTGTATCTATTAACCGCTAAGATGTAAATGTAGCCAGCTTTTTTTTTTCTTTTTTTGTGTGAAAAAATAAATACTTCTACCAAGAATATTTCGTGTTCTAAAATTAGAGTAAGACAAACTTCCTCTACCTATTGTACAACATGTTCATGTGTTAATATAATAGTATAAATTTAAATATGAAATGCAAATTGTATCTCTCTATTCATTACCTCAAAAATTTCTTTAGAAAAATAAAATTTCTATCTAAAAAAATTCAAATCAAACCCTTTTCTATTTTAACCTGAGTGTATCAAAATATAACAAACATTATATTAGATAGCACACTTCAAGAAATAGAAATTAATAAACCTAATTGGCAATTCAGTTAAATCAATTTTGTATCTTGTTTGCTATAAAACAATAAAAAGTATACAATTTCCATTAAATGAAGACAGAAAATTTCAACTTAAGATTGTTCTCCGAGTTCTATTCTTGTACTTTATTGACTCTATTTTGTCACAGAAATGTAATTAATTGCAGTGAATGATCTGATTTTCAATTTATCTTATCTATTTTAGTTAATTACTAAGCAGGATTTAATAATTAAAGTCAAAATTTGTCTTATACTATTATTTTGGAATTTAAAGTGCTCATTTTATTATCTAACAATATTTATTAAGTCTTGTTTATATTATCAAATTTGATTGTTTGACTCACAAATACAAATGCACTCACATATGATGTATTCGTGACTGGATTCTATGTTAATAGTTAAGTAAATACATTTTTCTGATCAATTATTTTTGAAATTCAGCTCAGATAGAAAATAAAATCCCTTTTGAAAGCATCAAATAACTTTTCAAGTAACTATCTTTAAAAAAAAATTATGTTATAAATTTGTCAAGTCAAATTTCATTATAATTTTATGTTAATTGTTCCTGCAAAAAAAGAAATTCTTTGAGTTAATCTATCATTAATAAATAAATAGATTATATCGTAAACTATGATACCATGGATTATTATATACTCCATTTTTTCTTATGTTTTTCTAGGATATAATATATTATTTTACCAATAAAAAGAAGTTTATGGAATATCTTGCTAGCTTGTTACTATATATATATATATC
>KZ809329.1:35904-65232 GCA_000696205.2 Oncopeltus fasciatus | reverse complement strand
AAAATAATTAATTAATTATTTAGAAACCGAATTTTGTTATATTTAAATAGTTTATTAATTAAATTGATATAATAATTGCATTACAATAAAGAAATATAATAATAAAGACTATCAATTTGAATAGTACAGGGAGCCAGAAAAAAACTTTCTACCTCAGCCAGGAATCGAACCTGTGTCTCCCACTTTCTGGAGGGGTGTGCTACCATTACACCACCGAGGGAGAAGAGATTTGGTGCGGGGAACCAAAAATTATTTATATCTTCCTCGGTGGTGTAATGGTAGTGCACCTGCCCAGAAAGTGGGAGATCCGGGATCGATTACCGGCTGAGGTAGTGTTTTTTTTTTTGGTTCCCTGTACTATTCAAATTAATAATAAAATGTGAGATTACTTTATCATCATGATTTTAATATAGATTACTTTAATTATATACAACAATGAAACAGAATAAAGAAGGGAAAAAATATTACAGCAATTTTAAAATTAAGTTCTAAGATTAGTAGATTGCATTTAAGGACTCAAATAAAATGAAGGAAAAATCAGACGTCACAAAATTACAATTTTTTTTTTAATATAAAAAATATGTCTAGTAACAAGGGTGAACTGGTTGAAGAAATTGTGATCTCAACCTCCATATATTCTTATTCTGAAATAATAGAATATGAAGAAAAAATATATCATTACTCCCAGTTTTAATTAATTTAGGTAATTAATAGAATTTTAAAAAAATCCGCTAGAATGAGAAAATGGGCTACCTTGAACATAACTGGGTATCTACTGATCTACCAAAAAAAAACTTTGCAGGAAGATAATACAAACCAAAATCAACACATTTTGATGACTGTTTAGAAAATTGCTACCAGAATTTTGTATTTGGAAAATGAATGAAAGAAACTTTTTCTTTTCTGTTTTGCTCAAAATCTGTTCAGCCACATTTTATTAGCTATTACTACTATTATTTTTTTTAAATGGCATTTATATTACATTGAAAGCGAGTGAGCTATTCATTGAAGTCTCAATTTATTTTTTTTTTTTTTGCCCTTAATCAGAAATTGATTGTAAGTAAGACATGATCAAAAAGAGAGTTTGTTGACCGTAGATATTATTCTAAGATGATTTTAGTTGGGGTTCGGTCGAGGTAGATCCAAAAAACACAAATTAAAAAAAATGTATTTTTTTAATGAAGGATTATCAGGCAGATAATCCTTCATTAAAAAAATACATTTTTTTTTAATTTGTGTTTTTTGGATCTACCTCGACCGAACCCCAACTAAAATCATCTTAGAGTAAGACATGATGTTTTTTTTTGCCTAATTTTAAGGAGAGCTATCTTAATAGGAAATATAAAATAAAGAGTGGCTCACCACTTCAAGACACTTGTTGATGCACTGTTTATTGCCAACTGCACTGCAAGCTAAATTGTCATCATATTCATGAACTAAGACTGGAGGCCCATTTGGAGGAGAGCCCCTCTTAAACTGCCCACTGAGAAACACTCCACACATACAAGGTGTGAGGTCTGTTGATGTGCTGTTTTTAGAAGATTTATCAATTTCATTGTTATCACCACATCTGAAAGATAATGAAATTATAAATTTAAAATGCATTATGCATAATAATAATAATTGCATTAAAATAAAGAAAAATTATAATGACTATTAATTTGTATCGTACAGGGAGCCAGAAAAAAAACTTTCTACCTCAGCCAGGAATCGAACCCGAGTCTCCCACTTTCTGATAGGGTGAGCTAACATTACACCACCGAGGGAGATGAGGTGTGATGCGGCGAACCAAAAATTATTCTCATCTTCCTCGGTGGTGTAATGGTAGTGCACCTACCCAGAAAGTGGGAGATCCGGGATCGATTCCCGGCTGAGGTAGAGTTTTTTTTTCTGGCTCCCTGTACAATTCAAATTAATAATAAAATGTGGGATTACTTTACCACAATTATTATGCATGCAGAGAATTTGCAATCTGAAAGCTAACATACAGCAAATGTTTCTGAAAACAAATCAGTAGGAACATATATGTTCCTGAAGCCCTACCAAATCAACTGCCACTAATCACAAATGCTTAAAAATCTTTCAGATCCAGGGAGTTTTAAAATTTAACAATATAAATGTGAAAATTTTTTATCCTTTTTTTATTTTTTTTTCCTCAAGTGCAACTTGATGACATTTTACAAGTTGCAAGCAAAAATTGATATAACAATAATAGAATGAAATTACTTACACACTGCTCACAAATACTACCAATATAGTTAGAAATGTTTTCATTTTAATCTGAAACAAAATTAAATGGAGCTTAGATAATAAAAAAAATACTTTTGAACATTTCATGACCTTAGTTTAAGAAAGTGCTTTGTTAATTTATATAGCAAAGATATTTTGTTGCAATTATTCTTCATGAACAATAAAAAATTTAAAAAATTCACTATCTGATATATNAATTAAATTAATAATAAAGAACATGTTTTTTAGAAATGATAGTAAAGGGGAAATACTAAGATAAAAGGTAGGACATTATTGCGGACAAGTAACTTTTGGAACTAGGAGAAATGTTTGACAGGTTTAATTTGAAGGAGGGCTAATGGTTTTTCATAATTTTGAAAATGTTTGAATAAGTTAAAGAAATTTGTTCTACGTCAGTTCTTTCCTCTACTGGATTGTGTTGTAAGTTAATGTGAACGGTTTTTGTTGGATAAAAGGTGTTTGTGTTCATAGGGTTAAGTGGAAAGAATGGTAATGTTTTCGAAGTCAAATGTGTGTTTTTCATGAAAAACGTGATTTGTAAGGGCAGTTTTTATTAGTTTTTTTCTTAATGTCATTTTTATGATAGTTAATTATATGGGAAATAAGAGTTTTCAGTTTGCCTAATTTAAGAACCATGGCAATGAAGAGTGGAACAAGGAATTTTATAAACAACATTGGTTCTGTTAGGAAGGGGGTGGGATCTTAAAGGAAGTTATAAGTGGATTTTAGTTTGTTAGTAGAAAAAGCAAGCATAAGGTAAGAGAAAGTATTTTGAGGGATTTCTAAATATTTTCAGAAAGTTTTGGAATAAACGGGAGAGAACGGAAAATGAGGTCATTAATTTGGGGGAGGGGCATAGTTTGAGAAAAGGAAATAAAGAATTCCTCCACATATTTTTTAATAGTGTGAGTCGGAAACCATTAAAGAGGAGGATGTCAGTTACACATTTAATATTTTTGCTATAGAAAGTTGTGTCAGAGAGTCTTTCCGCAAAAATGCACTGCTGCTGTTTTGGTAGCCGAGAATGTATAGCCTACATCCTCACCATTTTTTATGACTCAGTCAATAGCATTTTGCAACTGAGGATTTTTATGGTGTTCTCCAGATCATGACATACAAAAAGAGTGACATTATCTGCAAATAGAGAACAATTTATATTCTCCTGTGGTCCCTTTGGAACTTGGTTTATAGCTATCAGGAACGATGTAACACTCAAGGAAGACCCTTGAGGTATTCCATTTTCCTGTTCTCTTGTAGATGTGATGCTTGACAATCTAATTCTAAAGAACCTGTTTTTCAATAAGTTTTGTAGAAATATTGGCAGGCGTGCTCGAAATCCCTATGATTCTAGTTGACAGAGGATACCGTATATCCAGGTTCGGTTGTTGGCTTGTTTTAAATTTTTAAAAACTCAGCAGTCACTTGCTTTCGGTCGAGAAAAGCATTTTGAATAACACTTCAAACTGCCGCTAGTTGGTCAATGCAGAGTATTCACTTCTAAAACCAGCTTGATTTGGAAATATGAGCTTTTCTTTTTCTAATGTGTATCAACCTATAATTTATCATATTTTCTATTATTTTGCCAATGCAGCATGACATGGTTCGTGTGGGTCTTTTCCTGGTTTCAAAATTGGTATTAATGACTCTTTCCATTCATCCGGGTAGATTCACTATTTCCACAAGTGGTTATACACCTTCTTTCTTCCGCTCTACATTTTTGTAAATTTATTAGATTTTCTAGAGTGGGATATCTTTCGAACCTGTTCAGAGCCTTCTTTTTATTCTTGTTAGTTACCCAGCAAGAAAAATTATAATTAAACTAATTTTATTCTTGATTCCAACTATGTACTGGATTTCTGTAGTGGTTTATGCTTTTCATTGGGATGGCTAATATTGCGGCTTCATTAATAGAATCTTTAAGTTTTTTGAGATTGTTTTGTATATTAGAATTGAAGTCTGGGGCTTTGAAATATTCTCTGTATAAAAGCCAATTAGCTCGATCTGTCCTCCATCTGGGTACACTCTTAAATTAGTAATACGAGCTTGTATGCCTGATTATTATGAGAAAAAGATCTGACCAGTGTATGTCTTCGAACACAGACGAATGAAACTGTGATGCTACAGATGTTGAAACTATACCAAGGTTAATAGCACTAAACTTGCCACTTTGGACAGTGTAGTGAGTTGGGCTTTCGTCATTAACGATGATTTTTTTCAAGGAATGAGATTAACTCTCTGCCTTTGCTGGAGGTGTTCGTTGAGCCCCAGGATCTATGATGAGAGTTAAAATCACTTAAAATGAGGTAGGGCCGTGGCAGTTCACTTATCAGGCCTTCAATGTCATTAATATTTTATCTTTCATAGGAGAGATGCAGCCTGTTATTTCTTGAGGTACTCTTATTCTAGCAGCTACTGCCTGCAAGTTCGCTTGCATTCTCTCGCTATATTCGTTTCTTGGAAAGATATTTTTTTAAATGTAAATTGCTACACCACCATGGTTTTTTCATTATTTTCAATCTAGTGTTCTTTATACAAGCATGTGTAACCAAATGGCAATTTCCTTTGCAAAACTTTTCTTGCATAGCAAAAACTACTGGTTGATATTTATTTACAAGGTATCGGACCTCATCGCGATAATCCTCATACGTTCCATTGCAAGAAGGCATTATTGTTGACCATCTAACATATCTGCTTGGCTTACCATGATCTTGTTTTTTAATGATGCTTTTCTTTTAGGCTGGTGATTGAATTTTGGGAATGAAGGGCTCTAGAATGATACTACTATCATCAAGACCACGCTTTGGCCGTCCATCATTCACCACTATTGTCACAAGTTTTGCCACTCACGAGTGGTAATACATTTTTTCTTTCCAAATTATGATCCAGGTCCATGCATGTGTCACTCAGAGGGCCCTGCAAATCCTTGGAGTCCAAAAGTGACAGTCAAGCTGATTTTTTGTTGGAAGACGTAGAGGTGGATTTTAGGTAGTAAGAGCTTCTAAACCTTGCTACCAATTCTGCTGGTGGGGCTGCCACCATTGGCCGGCAGACCAACACTAGTTCCCTCTGCAATAGAGGAGGGTTTGCTCAGTAGGGAAGGTGTCCCTACAACACCACAAATCCCTGCCTATACAATTCTTATGGCTAGTAATCACAAGTCCGTTGCCCAGAGGTTACCACGAGGAGGTCAGCAAGTAGGCGATGACGGGAATCGGAAATACTAGAAGATGCTTAACAGTGGGATAGGGCACTCTGGTTTAGCAGAGCTCCCATAAGAAGTCGGTCCACTCCCATAACAGTATGCCAACTTCAACAACCCTTTAGCCCGCCCATTTAACCCCTACACATATAATTATATTGATTGCCGTCCATGAATCTCGACTTTAACTGAAAACCTTAGTTTTCCAATTATTTAAATATACTTCCATTCCATGTCATGAGAAAAAAATTTTTTATATATATATTCTGCTTCTGTGTGTGCCTGTCTGTTAATGCTTTACAGGTCATTTTTTCAGTGTTTCTTAATGAAATTCGGCATGTTTATTTTAATAGTAAAAAAAAGGCTTTTAAATTCAAACTATATATATATACACACACACATATAATTTCTAGACCAAATTTTGGTAAAGATGCATATCAAATGTACAGTACATATCTCATGTAAAATGTAATTGTGTAAATTTGCAGTTCAAACTGGATGAAGGATGAGGATTTTGAGGAAGATCAAATTGAATAATCATTAATATTGCGATAAATTGTTAATATAATATCAATTGAAATATTATACAATTCAACTATCATTAAAGTTGCTTGCTGTCAAGCAATTCCTCCATTCCTTCCTCCTGGGCAGTCAAGAGCCAACCTTACCTTTTACTCTCATAGTCTTCCCCATCTTCTAAGGTCAAATTTGTCCTTTACTCCTATGTATTTCAATCTTTAATGATACATGAATTCTGCTTAGTTATTATGCTGCTTCTGTATGTCAAACTTTTTTTCCTTTAGTACTTGAAGTACTTGACAACTGATTCCAGAAGATACATAAACAGTAGAAGAAAGTGAACCATTTTCCAAAATTTCTATTTGTAAAGTATTTAATTGATCCATCCTCATAAAAGCTATCTATTAGACTTGAGGAAATGATTTGTAACTGAGAAATATTTTAATCTCTCACTGTACACACTGACTAATCAGGTGGGCTTTTATTATATTATTTTCCTGTTATGAAGAGCTAAGATGATTTAGATACAATATTCAAAATATAATATTTTGGAGGTTTTGAAATTTTAGGTTATTATATTTTGATTTTGTTATAACTACATCAACAGACCTTTGTAAAACAATCAGTATAACTTATACACATTTGAAACAATCGAATTATTGCAGTCCATTTTGATTGAATTCCTGCAGTCTATTACATAAATTCTTTTCTAAATTTCCTACTTCCTGCAATTAAAGAATCATTTCTGGGTTACTTACTATTAATTAAAAAAAAAAAAAAAGAATGCAGAAATTGAGAACAAAATTAATTTTTGAAAACGTTGCCTCAGAAAAATGGTCAATNCACCGGCCCGGATAGCAGGAGATCCAGGTTCGATTCCTGGCTGGGACAGATAGATTTTTTTATTCTATTCCCTCTCATTAATTGTTTAAAAGCCATATATTTCAGCTTCCCTGAAATTATTGTCAGTGAATAATTTAAGAAATTATTGTGTCAATATCAATTGAATTGTAAAAATTTCCTTAAAGGTTAAGGACCTCTATAAGATCTATAAATAGACATTTATAGCCCATAATTTACAAAACTTAATGTAAAATATTTTCAAAATACATACCTGACTTAGAAGCAGGAGTTATTAAAAAAATTAATGTAGTTATGGAATTTAAAATTATTTCAATATTCTTTTTAAATAAACAATTAGCAACAGCAGCAACTCCTCTTTTGCTAAGAATATAAGTTTTATTTTCTGGATCTAGAAAAAAAAAAAAATATATATATATATATATGTGTGTATATTTATATTTGTATATAAACACCTAATTCATTGAGGAATAGCTATTTAAATGAGAAATAATCGAAGCTTTACNAAGAGTTAAATATTTTATTTATATTCTAAATTTAATAAATCTAAAAAAAAAATATTAACCATATCTCTGTTTTCCCTCACCATGATTTTTATATTTACCTTGCAGAATATTGATTTGGGCTAATTCTAATACCTAATCTAAAGGTTTTCTTTTTAATTTGACAATTATTAGAAGAACTATTTACAAATTAACTCAAGAGGACTTAAAGATGATGTTTGAGCTCTTACACACCATGTTTTACTTACTTTTAATCATGTCTCTCTTTGTTTATTCTTTTTGTATTCCATAAGTTATGAGTAACAAAAAATATTATACCTCTAAATTAAAGAAATATTAATGAAACAGTTGTAAGCCAATTAATTTTCTTCTTATAATAAGAAACCTAATTACATTAAACAAGAAATGCAAAGGGAGCCAGAAAAAAAAAAAAATCTTACTACCTAAGTCAAGATCGAACCCAGGTCTCCTATTTTCTGGGCAGGTAGGTATGCTGACCTCTACACCACTGAGGAAGGTTAGATTATCTCTCCAACTCCCTGCACTTTACTCCAAGTCTAAAACCCCAAGTAAGACAAATATATCGTCTTATACTCGACGGAGCTACTATTGTCTGCTATTTGTTAGTCTCTCGTTTTTTCCTATACTTCTTATTTAAATAATTATATTAATTGTGGTATGTAATCCTATGTCTTTGTTTTTTTTCCTGGCTCCCTTTGCATTTCTTGTATACAATTTAACGTGAGATTACATATCACAATTAATATCATTAGCTAATTACATTATATTTCATTTTAATAATATAAAAAATGCCTAATTTCTACTATGATCAATTATGATTTATTTTAATATCATTGAGACAAACAAATATAAGTTAAATATTTAAAATAGTGATACTGTCAACTGTAAAATTTGCTACCCAAAAAAGAAATGCCTGATGTAGGCAAACCTGATACGCCTTAGGATAAACAAAGTTTCATGTTAATTACTAATTTTTAGTGCAAGGGAACAGAATAAAAATCTAACTGTCCCAGCCAGGACTTGAACCTGGATCCCCTGCTATCCGGGCCAGTGCATTTACCAATTATGCTACCGGGACCAGTCTGATAAGTTATTAAATTCCCCGCACTAGTGTCGAAAGTTCAAGCAATTTCATGTTAATTACTTGAAGCATTTAAAAGAAAGTTAAATGATTTTCATCAGCAGTAGTTCTGGCCTACTAATTTTCATGCTGCCATGGGTCTAAGCTGAACATTTATCTTACACAAAAAAATTTTTAACTATGCACAAATTTTGTTTCTTGTCAGAGCTAACTAAGCAAAGAGAGAAATCAATGTGGAAAAAAAAGGTTTAGCCTTAGGACACTAAAATTGGCAATGGTCATTAAAACTTACATATTAATGCAATACTTTCACCTAATAAATAGATGAAAGCAGTATATGTCATTGATGAAATGGAAGCTCTAAAGATTGCACTGTTCGACTGGTTCAAATAAAATTCAAAATATAAACATCACTTGCTGGAGAAAAAATATGTTAAGTTTTCAGGGGGGGAAATTGAAGCAGAGAAGAGAGATCTACAAAGAAAGGGATAAACAGAAATAATCATTATTTTCTTTTGCAATTTATCTTTTTATGTTTACCTGCCACATTTACAAAAATCATAATGATGATACAAACATATCACATTCAAAGAAATTGAAGTAGGGGGGAGGAGTCCTTCAAGAACTTAAACAGAAAATATAGATAATGTTCTCACCTATTACCCAGTTACTTTATATTTCTTATTTGAGATTTTCATAATGCTATAACATTAAAAGTAGATTTTCAAATAATTTTTTTTACAATTTTGTGATATTCCCACCCACTATAGATCAAACTGATGCACTTTAATATTAACTAGGAGAGCAAAAATATTAAATTTTTGAAAATAATTTTGTAACTAATATTTGAGACTATCTGGAATGTTTTCAAACTAAAGGTTAAATTGAATGATTTCCTACTTCAAAAGTCAATATTTTCTTTCATGGAAAGTAAGTTCTCGGTAACAGTGACTTAGTGAACTAGAAGTGTATTTCAATCATAAAAGTTATTAATGTAAATATTACTGGAGACAACATAGCCATTATTTAATACTTAATATTTATAAAATTCATTTTTGTGAACTCCTAAAAAAAATAGCTATTGAGGTTGTTTTCAGGACAGATTTTTCTCCAATCTACCTAATAGGTATAAAAAAATTGATGGAATTTGGCATGTAGCTCTTAAATAAATAAAAAATGCTAACATTAAGTAATGATATTAATTGTGGTATGTAATCCCACGTTAAATTTTCTACAATAAATACAAAGGGAGCAAGAAAAAAATACTACAGACCCGGGTTCGATTTCCGGCTGAGGTAGTAAGATTTTCTTTTCTGGCTCCCTTTGAATTTCTAGTAGAAAATTTAATGTGGGATTATATACCACAATATCGTTATTTAAAAAAAGAAATATTGGAAAATATAACTGACAGTAACAAATAACTGACATTGTTAGCTCCTTCGAGTATAAGACGATATGTTCATCTTACTTGGGGGTTTAGACTCGGAGTAAAGTGCAGGGAGTTGGAGAGATTATCTAATCTGCCTCAGTGGTGTAGATGTCAGCATACCTGCCCGGAAAGTAGGAGACCCGGGTTCAATTTCCGGCTGAGATAGTAAGATTTTTTTTCTGGCCCTCTTTGCATTTCTTGTTTAAAAAGCTAACATTTTTTATGAGATAAACAGACTAATAGGACTGAGGAATTTAACAAAATGACAAGTGGTAGTATTGTAGGAGTTAGTTATATAAGGATATTTCAATTTGAAAATTTATAAACCATAATCAGTTGTTCATTCTAATATAAATTGGCATGTATATAGCTTTTAAATATAAATAAAAAATTGTGTTCATAATGGAAGAACATTTAATCAAACGAAGATTACCTGAAAGGTTAAGTGCAATAATAATGAACATAGATGTCTTTATTAGAATATGTTTTATAAGAGTGGGGCTTAACACATCAAATTTTCAAATGCAATTATTCAGGATGAATTCACTTAGTTTACAGTTCCCGTGTAACATACTCATAAGATTTTGAGGAAAAAATATTTTCTATTATCCAATAAAACACAGAATCTATAATTTATTTAATTAGAACTAGTTTATATGTAGAGAAACAAAATTGAAGTATTAGGATACATTAAGTACAATTTAGATTTGCCTATGGTGGAATAATATAAAATTTTGTATTCTTAATGCTCGATGGTACTCTTTTTTCAGAATTAATATAAAGAAATTCATGAAGTGATGGGCGTCATTACTTAACTATTATTAATTTTTTGGCAATATTTAAAAAAAAAAAAAATAGTGAGTGTACCCCAAAAATCTGAAGATAATAGTAATTATAATCCTTTATTATGCAATACATTTAGAGAATTTAAACAAAATTGTTCAATTTCTGTTTAAAATCTACATGAATAAATCTTGTTTAAAATGGGGCAATAAGAAGTGACCTTTTTAAGAAGTAAAAACAATCCAAAAATATTCTGTTTTTCCATACATAACAAATTGTGATGGAATTTAATTTATGAGGTTACTAGATTTTAAAAAATTACTAAAGAAAATTTAGTTTAAGGGATGAAGGTGATAATGAGCATGCAAACAATTTATATAGTTAAATGATACTTATTCTATCAGAATTCTTATGAATTAGATAATTTATTATATTAGTAAAAAAAAAATCTCACCTCTGTTAGAAGTCTTCTCTGCAGCACTCACAGTGCAAGATTGAATAATGCAAGGCTTCCAGCCTTAATGAATAGGTTTCAGTCTAGCTGATGATGCTAAATTAATATTATACTAGGAATGTAAACAAATTAGCCTTCAACTGAGAGTGTGAATGGAATTTTGTTTATAAACAATTTGAAAGGACAGTTATGAGAGAAACTAATGTTTTTCTTTTCTCTCCAAAAGTGCTATAAGGTAATAATAAAAGAAAAAAGTTTCTACATCTATCCCTTTGAACAGCTCTATCCATACACACAGATAAATATGTAAGTGTATATTTTATAATGTTGGGTGTAATAATTATTTCTTAGTTATGATCAAAACATATATTCAATAATTGCAAATAATATCTTCTGATTTAAATAATTTATTTGTAAGTTTTTGATATAGCCTTGGTAGTGGAAGGTTCTAATTATAATTTGTAAATTGTTTTTATAAAATAATCTATTAAGTTCCTAAAGAGGCGTCATTATTAGACATGATTCTAGTAGAGAAAAAAATGTATACATGAAATAATAGTGTTTTTATATTTTTTACCATTTGCCATTCTTTGCCATGCCAAGCAGATATTTTGATAATTTCAATGAAACACATACTGTCATTTCTTAAGACCTACAAGACACTTCTACTTCAGTTTTTCACAAATTAATAAACCTTTGTTTATAGAATTATGACATTCTCTTTTTTTCAGTTTTTAAACAAATTATTTTCTAATTAGCTGCAAAATAGAAGGATATGAACCAGTTGACAGAAGAGTAGTATGATGGGATTAATGGAAATGTAATTCTAATTTGGTATGGGTACCACGTGTTCTGAGAATGCAAGTTTTTGGCAAGTGTACAAAGAATATGTTTGATTCAGAAAAATTAAATACAAATTTTTGAGACATAACTTTTTCAAACAAGAAATGCAAGGGAGCCAGAAAAATCTTACTATCTCAGCCGGGAGTAAAGTGCGGGGGAGCTGGGGAGATTATCTACCCTGCCTCGGTGGTGTAGTGGTCAGCATACTTGCCCGGGATCCGGGTTCGAGTCCAAACTGAGGTAGTAAGATTTTTTGCATTTCTTGTATAAAATTTAATGTAGGATTAAATACAACTAAACTCATTATTAATAACTTTTTTAATAATTTCAAGATGATACATACACATATATAAGATACAAAATTCAATAATAGAAATATATTTGCTTAAATAGACAATAATCAGTAATTAATTAACAAACAATGATAGTTGAACCCAACTTTCAAAGAGAACAAGAGAGAAAATCACTTTGAAAAATTATAAAGAGAAAGGTAATTAAGATATCTTTTCAGAAGATAAAATTGTGTAATTAGAACATCTTAAATTAAAAATTTATTTATGGTTTTTTATAAATAAGCTTGGCATCCCCTTCTAAGACCACAGAGCGGCTTATTTTATTGACAACTCTGAAATTACATTTTAATATCTTTCTAAAACTTTCCAATTCAACTGATACTTCTACAATTTCCCCAATGCTGCAAGGGTTTGGGAACCGAAGATTCTGAGATATTACAATAGTCCCAGGTCCAGGAAGTTTGGTACCAATTACTCCAGAAACAATTCCATTTAGGAAAGCTCCATGCACGATTCCTAGCTTGTTTTGGGCACTGGAATGAATCGAGTTGAAATCTCCTGTCAACTGGGAAAACATGTCAACATCTTCTCTTGTTATAGTTCTCTCAATGGTGACCTTTTTTTTCTCCAATTCATATTTTTCTAACCCAGCTCGAGGAGAACACAAGTGAAATAATGCCAATGGTTTCCCTACAGAGGATAGGTATTTGACCTCCACCAGGAATCTCCTCTGTAACAAGTTGCATAACATAGCTAAATCAAAACAGCTTGGGTCGGCGCTTATGGCTTTTCACTTCCTTGTCCTTGATTCTCTATCTTGCCAAGCTTGAAGCCAACTTTTCTTCTGACTTCCAAAACTTTGTTGGGGGAACAGTATGAATCAAGATAAACATTGGCCAAATTTTTCACTCTAACATCTGGATGATGTAAATGTGTCACAATACATTCAATAATTTCAGGGCAAGTAATATCTAGAACAGAGAATTCAAAAATACTCAGAAAAAAAGGATAGTGGAAGAACATAAATGGTAAAAAATAATGAAATAAAGAAGTGAGAGAATGGTAGAAAGTTTCATTAATCCCCTCTCATTTTATAAAAGATAAGTGTGCTTTTATATCTGCAGATTAGGGTATTCATTTTGTATCCTATTTGTGGATATTTAGCAAATTCTGAAGGATCTAATTAAAAAAATATTTTAATGACAGAATTAAAAAATTTTCTCCTTCTATCTATTAAATAATAAAAATTATGATGTTTCTGGGTCTGGCAGATTATTATGACTCTTTTTTAACATAACTTTATATTTGACATTTAAATAGAAAAATATAGAAAAACAAGCAATATCAATCAAAGCAAGTTTCATTTAAAAAATGCAGTACAGAAAATAATATATAAATTAAGACTTTAAGCTGAAAACTAATGTTCTGGAAGTCACTTTTTTATGTGTGCAAGTTTTAAAAATTCAAGACATTTTTGTATTTCGCCTCAAAAGAGGTGAAATTGCAATATTAAACAAGGGTTTTCCCCAACTAAAAATTTTAGTTTTCACACAATTTACTCAATTTTTTACAGCTGCGCATATTTAAGATCAAGGATTCCATCATTAGAGCTTAGAAATCAGACAGTGTTGGTTTAAAAAAGAGAGCCTTAATGTTACTGATGATGAAACCCTTGACCTCGAAAGAATAAGGAAAATAGTGCAGAGTAGAATTTCCATTTGTGAAAAAATTGGGCTAGCTACATTTTTTATTTTATAGAACAATTATTGACTTAATATTTAAATGTAAAACACAGAAATGAAATAACAGCAAATAAACAGCAGAGAGTTTCTCTGAGACCTTAAGTAAGAAACAACCCACCAAAATTAAATTATAAATAAAACATTTTAAAGGTTGTTTAATGAAATTAGGAAACTAAAAAGGGTTTCATAAACTTTCTTTTGCAATTTAAATTGCAATAGAACACTCGGGTCAGACCTTATTCATAGTTTAAATGGAAAAAAACTAACATTTAAAGAATTAAAATATGTTTTGTTAATTATAACAAAATTGCATCATTAGGAGAGGAGTTAACCTGAAACCAAACAATTTTTTACAATTACAATTTTTTGAAGTGCCAGTGACAGCAATTTTTATTAAATCAAGAGTAACTTTGCATTTAGCATGCAATGATTATTCAAAAATATGCCCCATAAACTGGTTAAATAAACATAATGGATGGTTAACCTGAAACCTAAGACTTGGTCAAAAATATTTTAACATATAGGATATAATTTCTATTTAAGTGAACAAAACTTGACATAGATAATTATAATAGATATTCAAAAATATTTTCTGTTAATTAGAATATTTTTTATCTTTACAAGACAGATAAAAAAAAATATAAACAAACTAACAGGAATTAAACTTTATTCCAGTAAAATAAACTTTTAGAAACAGAGGGAGAAGCTCTGCAAGTTTTATAAATATACGTCAGCCTACCAACTGAATAGTTTAAGTCCCTGGAGTGTTTGCAAAATATGTATTAGTTAGCAATTTAAATAATCCAATTTATTATTTAAGTTGTGGGCTAATACTTATTTAATTTATTTAATAATATTTATATATCATTTGTTTAATATTTAATAGATTTGTAGACAAAACCTATCATTCAAATATTTCAAAGTTCTACTCTGCTAAAATAATTATGAATCTCTTTGGTTTGAAGAAAAACTGCTGTCACTAATATCACACAAACTTTACTTTTATTCAATTCAATCTGCTCTTTTTGGGTTGAATTTTGAACCCTCCCCCTCTACCACTTAAGGTTCCAATACCATACTTGGTCACTTAATTTGACACTAATATTTTTCCGTAAACTATAAGCCGTGTTACTCGTCAACTCAGTATGTTACACAGTATACCAACTGTTTTATATTCTAAAAAAGGAAAGGAGATATTTGTAGATTGCAAAAATTAGAATTGACTTTTAAAAGTATTTTCAATGAGTTCGAGAGAATGCATGCTAACTAAACACTGAATTATCCAAAATAAGTAGAAGGTAAAGTTTATGTTAATTATGGCTATTCATAGTAAAAATGTCTAAAAGTTAGTTACATTCCTAAATATGTTCATTATATATTTTTTATAAATNAAAAATAAACCTAAAATTTATGAACACAGACCAATTTCTGGAAAGGTGACTTTTTCAGGAAAAACCAGCTGGCCTATATTAAATTTTAAAGTTAATACTGAATTTTGAAGAAAAAAAAAGGGAGGGAGGGAAGCCTAAGTGGAAACATTTAATTACTTTCAATTAAAATGTTTGTTTTTTTTACAATTAGTATATTAAATATTTTTGATCTGCTATAGTGCAAGAACTGAAAAGTTGAAACTTGATTGAAATTGTTTCTGTAACTTAAATATAACTACTTAAGTAGTTGTAATATCTTAATCATTAACAAGTATATTAAGAAGGTAAGTTTGCCTGATATACCAAATTTGATTAGGAAAATTTTATGTACATATTCAATAATCTGCTTTATTATTTTAAAAAATGAAGCATATCAACATTTAATAGCTATGAGTCAATTATAATCTTAATAAATATCAAAACTTATTATGATCTAAATTAATTATGGTTTGAAGTTGTTCAGTTCAAACAATTGCAATGTGATGGACTTTTATAAACAGAAAACACAAAATTCTTTGGTGGAAAATGCTTCACAATTTTCAGACACTACTAGTCATTCATTGCCAACTGATCATTACTCTTCCTCATTATGAAACGGGAATCACGAAAGACTATTTGATGATTATAAAGGAAAGAAAGTAAGTTAATACAGTCAGATATTTTCTATAACCACCCTTTTCTACAAATTGATTTTTGGACTCAAACTCAGAATTAATAGGTTATTAACTTAATTTTACTCATAACAAAAGGTTTGTGTCTGAGAAAGACAGGAATAGGTCACTTATTTGGTCTATGTAGTAGGAAGGTAGCTTCACTTAAAGCTTGGCTGAATCGTGTTCTTATTTATATGCAGATTCAGTTATCTTGGTATGTGCTAGTAGCATTCCTATATGATGTATATATCACAAACATAATACAAAAATTAGTTTTCAAGCTATGTCCTATTCTTGACTTAGCCCCTTCCTTGTCCTGTAATATTTACATACTATTTGCTGAGTTATGATGAATAATTTTCCAATAAACCAAAATAAATTCATATGAAAATAAATAATTAATGATTATATAAATAACTATAATCAAAGATTTATATGAAAGATTGAATAAACTTACAAGATTACTTTTAACAATTTTATTAGAAACCAGTATAAAAATTATATATTACAAAAAATTATATAAATTAATTTATTATTTTAACTATAAATCAGCTATGTCCTACCACATTTGTATGGAATACCATCTTTACAGCAGTATTCTCTTCCAGCAGAGAGATTAGAATTGACCCAATTGTCATTGCAGTTTTTAATAAACAAATAAGCCTGAAACAAGAAATTGATTTCTGTACAAAAAAAAAAAATTAAAGTAAGCTTAAAACAATATATGATGAAAGAAATAATGTTTTGAATGTGAAATTTTTTTTGTATTTATTTTAACGGTTAAAACCTTTGCATCTAGGTAATCCATTAACTGTTAATTATTAATAATAATAATTTGAATTATTGATAAAATTGTATAAAATAAAATTGATTTTTGACATAAAAACTTTTAATTATAGAAAATAAATTACAATTAAAACTTACCCTTTCTTTATGGCAGTCACGGTCAATAGATCCACAAATAATACTTGGGCTATTAGCAAGGTGTTTCACCAACTGGTTAAAAACAAATAATGAATATAAATAGAAAATAAAAGTTAAAAGCAATTAGTAATAATTTATAATAAAAAATATTGTAATCCAAATTCTCAAATTATCCTTCCAAATCAAAATTTTCTTCATATGAATCATTTAGTTATTCAATTTATTTTATCCCAGAAAACCTCAAAATAGAAAATTTTATCAAAAAAGTAATATNATATATATATGTGTGTATATTTATATTTGTATATAAACACCTAATTCATTGAGGAATAGCTATTTAAATGAGAAATAATCGAAGCTTTACCATATCCCATAACATATTGAGGGAATAGAACATGAAGTGTCATTTATTCTAGAATGATAGAACTTTTTTTTTAGGTAAATGTTTATTTTGTTCAAGTTTGTTTGAAAAAATACTTCTTCAAAAATCAAATTTCAAATGATAATTCAGAGAGAATTAAAAAGACTCATTTAAGAGGATAGATTAATCAGGAATATGGTCAGGGGAACTGAAGAATAAAAACGGGTTTGTAAAAAAAAAAAAAAAAAAATAGTGTTTTATTTTCGCCATTACAGCCTAAATTTCAGGCCTTCATTGGCAAATGAAGGCCCGAAATTTAGGCGAAACATTAGCAAAAATAAAAAAATAATTTTTTGTTAACAAATCAGTTTTTATACAAGAAATGCAAAGGAGCCAGAATAAAAAATATCTTACTATCTCAGCCGGGACTCGAACAATGGTCTCCTGCTTTCCAGGCAAGTATGCTGACCACTAAACCACCGAGGCAGGCTAGATCATCTCCCCAGCTCCCTGCACTTTACTTCCAGTCTAAACCCCCAATTAAGACGAATATATAGCCTTAAACTCAAGGAGCTAACATTGTCCGCTATTTGTTAGACTCTCACTTTTTGGGGATTCGAACCTGGGTCAGGGATTAAATTTGGGAGACTAGGATTAAAGTGCGGGGAGCTAAGGGAGATTATCTAACCTGCCTTGGTGGTGTAGTAGTCAGCATACTTGCCCGGAAAGCAGGAGACCTGGGTTCGAGTCCCGGCTGAGGTAGTCAGATTTTTTTATTCTGGCTCTCTTGCATTTCTTGTATAAATTTTATGTGGGATTAAATACCACAACTTAAATCATTGTTTAAAGAAGAAATATAGGAAAAAAGAGAGTCTAACAAATAGCTGACAATGTCTAACAAATCCCTGACTAATGACTCATAAAGCTCGACAGTCAACTAGCTACCTCCAAAAGATAAATTGAAATTTTGTAAATTCAGAGCTTTGAGAGTTTATACAAGGAAATCAATAGTCTCTGAAAAATAATTATTTTGAGAATGAATTCCCATTTTAAGTTAAAAAAATAAATTAATAAAAAATATAATTAATTTACCAAGACATAAATTACAGAGTCCAGCAAGAGAAAATTCAACTAGTTTTTCATTTTTGTTTCCTAATTCATCCAGAAAAATATCAATTATATGCAATTTCCTAATGAACTCATAATTGATCGGGTCATATGCAAAATTTGCTAAATTTGCTAAAACTTGCTCCTTGGCATCTGAAAAATAAAGCAAACATAAATTAAATAATTTAAAAAAAATTCTTTAATAATTTGATAAATCAAGGAAGAGCGATTTAAAGGGAGACCAAATTGAATAGACATATATCCATATCATTGTTTGTGTTAGATTTATTTAATAAATTGATCATCATAAGTGAGAAATATAATTTTCTAACTTTCATATTTAATAACATCTTATAAAAAAAATTGTTAAGTAAGAAAAACATTATTTTTTTCTTTATAACCTTTATTTACTTATTGCATTCTGTTAAAAACATTATGTAATTTGATAACAATGAATAGTAAAAAAAAAAAAAAAATGGCATTAATGAAAGTCACATGCGGAGAGAAGGTGACCAGTGACAGCACTTTCGAATTATTTACAGGCTACGTCCCCAGGAGGTCGCGGGGCCATCATCGTTTGAGTCGACGGGGAGGGATGTAGGGGTTGGAGTCGGAAGACAAGGTCTGTGCTAGTGGATTAGGATGGAATCCCCCTAAATTCCCCCACAGTGGCAGTTTACTGTGGAAAGGCTGAAGCGGGAAGAAATTAGATCCTGAACAAAAGGAATATCAAAATCGTGGGGAAGAGAGGAATTGGAAATGTAAATGTAGGGAGCATTTGCAGTTATTTTCAGGATATTGGATTGAAAGGACTGGGTTCGTTGGATGATGGAAGGCTGGGCGGCACCCCAGATTTCTACTCCGTAAGTCCAGATTGGCCATAATAAGGTTTTGTAGAGTGTCAGTTTGTTTTCAATTGTGAGATTAGAGTTCTCATTCATGAGTCTGTGTAGAAGTCTATATCGCCGATTGAGTTCTTGTCTTTTAATTTTAGTATGTTTGCCCCATGTAAGTCGTGAGTCAAGATGGAACCTAAGTTAACAAACGGAATTTGAATATGGTAAAGGAACATAGTTAAATTTCACAATTTCAAAGAAGTCTTTTTTCCGCAGCAGGAAATTAACTTAAATGCATTTTACTTCATTGATTTTTATTCTCCATTTGTCACACCATTGTTTGATTTTTTCGAGGAGATCTTGTAGGTTTTTAGAAGCAGTTTTAGGATCGGGATGAGAGGATAGGATAGCTTTGTCGTCCGCAAATAGAGCTAAGAGGGTACTTGGATGGGTAGGGATGTCAGCAGTGTACAGGGTGGATAGGAATAGGATAGGTCCAAGTACACTACCTTGAGGACTCCCGCTTCCACTTGGTAGTAATCGGAGTAACCTAATCCTTGCCGAACTCTAACAAAACGGTTGAATAAGTGAGACTCAAGGATAAGGTGTTATTAGGAAGTATGGATTTCAGTTTAAACAGGAGACCACTGTGCCAGACTCTATCAAATGCTTGGGAAACACCAAAAAAAGCTCCTGGACAGTACTCTTTGCGTTCAAGGGAAGAGGAAATGTAGTATTTTTTCCTATATTTCTTTTTTAAACGCGAAACACCTGCTGGTCAGTAGAATGCTTATGTCAGAAGCCAAACTGATGATTTGGGAGTAAATTATAGGGTTCAATGGAAGGCATCACTCGTTTTAACAGAATTTTTTCGATAACCTTAGAAAGTGAAGGAAGGAGACTTATAGGACGGTCGGATGAAGGATTATGTGGTGGTTTTCCAGGTTTAGGATATAATATAATGTCGGAATATTTCCAGAGGAGTCGGAAGTGTGTAGTTCGGAGTATACAACTATAGATGTAGGTAAGGAATATAATTGCCTTCTTGGGAAGATTACGGATAATTTGACTGGTGATTAAATCATATCCGGGTGATTTAAGCTTAGGCAGACGAGATATTATAGACTTGACCTCGGAAAGTGTTACTACCTTGAGTGGTAAAGACCTAGGTAATGGCATGTCCAGAGACTCCTCAGTCTCCATGGTATTGGACAGGTCTAAGGGGTCTAAATGAGGAGTAAATCTTTGCTTGAGGTGCTGGGCAAAAATTTCGACCTTGTCTTTGTTAGAATAAGCCCAGAAACCATCTCCTCAGCGCAAGGGGGCAGAAGCTTCATGGCTCTTAAGGATTCTGCGAGTAGCAATCCAGAGGGATTTGTCTCCTGCTGAGAGGGAAGACAGATGGGCACTAAAAGCCTCATTTCATAAAGCAGCTAATTTTCTGCTTTACGAGCCTGAAAAGATGAGAAAAGTCTTTGAGATCTGTGGGGTATCAATTTTTTGGAACAATGACCTGGAGCGGTTTTTCGCTATTATGAGCTTTTTAAGCAAATCTGGGAGTGGCTTTTGGGACTCAGAAGAGTATTTGGTAAATTTTGGTAAAAGATTAGCCATACATATGCATTGCTGAAGGTTTATGGTAAAGGAGTGTACAGCATCATCTAAATCGTCAGTGGTATTCAGAGAAATTCCGAGGTCAAGAGACTCTTCTATGAGAGTTCTAAGCAAGATAACGTAAGAAGGACTGGGCTGTGGTCAGAAGAGAGTTCGTTTAAGGTAGAAGCAGAATAATTAAGAGGAGTAGATTTTGCAGATGAAGAAGTCCAGGACATCAGGAAGGAATATGGATGGTGTGATGAGGGAGTTAAGTTGTGAGAAGAAGGAGTGAAATAAGGTGTGGAGATCATTAGATGAGGGCGGAGTCGGGATGTTAGAGATAGCTGGTTGCTCCCGCCTGGGTGGGGGATGCGGTTGTGGTTGTGGCTTGTCTTATCTGGGATGATCCTGAGTTGATTTCGTCATTCGAGTGTAGGACAGTACTGGCTCGACAACTCTGGAGGGCGGAGGCACCACATTCCGGACCTGAGCTGCAGTCTGTGGTTGACGAGTAGACAGGGTCCACTATTTCAGTTCCTTGTACACCTGACAGCTTTTGTAGTTTGCAGGGTGATTTTTTTTGGCACAGCACACATGTAGCTGGGATGTTGCGGGATATTGGGCAGCTTGTACTGATGTGAGCACCTCCACATTTGATGCACCGTGGAGAGTATTCTGCTAGCACTTGTGGCATTGAACTATTTCTCGAGGATGAGGCTTCTCGACTCTTAGGCTACAGTGGCAGAGCGAGGTCAAGCTGTAGATCTCTTGCACATTGGACGTAAGCTCCAGGTCCACAAAGAACATTGAAAGGGGTAGAAAAACATTTAAGAATTAAATTTTAGGGGTAGAATGGTCATACTTATTTTAGAATATAGAAACCAACTAAGAATTTTAAATGCAAACCATTGCATGAAATTAAGTTTAGGCTGAAAATAAAGGAAAGTGATTTTACAGGAAGATTGAATTTAATAAATCAATACCTTAATTGTTATTAGTGTTCCGACAAAATATAAGGACTTTGCAGGTAAAAAACGTGATTTTTAAATTATTAAATCGTATACAATTTTTATAAATAATATCAAAATATTAAAAACTTTAATTATGAATGTCGATCAGTTACCCCGATTTTTAAGAAAAATATTTAAGAATAAACATAGGAGGATTGGGCAGCTCCACTTCCCTTCCTCTTAGTAATCCTAGACCACGAGCTTTCCTTATGTTCCTATTGCCCAGTTTAGTCAAATAAAATTAAACTCATTTATAAGACCTTAATGAAATAAACAAAAGTCTCTCTAGTTTAAACTGTTCCTACTTAATAGACTTAAATTTGAATAGTTTTTCACAAACCCATCAAAAAATTATAAAACTCAAACCCTTTTTCCACCACTAGGTTTGAGCTAAAACAAAACATTGTTAAAACTTAAATAATATAGGATTTAAGTATTAATTCAACTTAATGAAGTTATTCTGGCTTACCCTGACTTTTGAATTTTTTTAACAACTGTTAGCCAGCAACTTTACAAATTTCAACCTTTTTATTCAAACTGTTTGTTGCATACATGAAAATAATTGCAAATAAATACACATATCTAATTTCTATATGCTACTGTCGTAATGAAAATAACTCTCTTAATGATTTTTCCTTATAGTTAAGTAAAATGCTTATTATTTAATTCAACTTATTATTGCAACTTCTAATGAAACTATTTGTGAGATTAATTAAAAAAATTTTCAGTGATATGATCTAATATCATCAAATAGAGATTGGAGCAGGGAAACATTTTCTAAAAACCTTCCTACTCGGAAATTGATCCTAAAACTTCGAGTATTAAAATACTATATATTTATATATGGTATATATAAATATACCTCAAAAACATTTAAAAAGGTTTCCTTAAATATTTATTATCTAATAATCAAGTATTACTAATTTGCATAAATTTTAAGCAAATGTTTTAAAATCTGTGGATGAAAATACATGATTAGCAACATTATAACTGGAAGTATTATTAGAAAAATTTAAGGTTTATATATCTATTTTGTATAACAAATGATTATATTAAATAATATAATACCTCTACACTTAATAAAATATACTCTAATAACAACCTTAGGGGTAAATCAAATATAGTCTAATACTTGAACAGGAGTAAAATAAAACTTGAGCCCCACTATATAAATGTTGTTGATTTGAGACATAAGATATTATAAATATAATTATTAGTGATGAAAAGGGAATTTTCATCGAATTTAGGTATGAATCAAGTACCTTCGGAAGTAGTTTCTCTAAATTCTTGCACTAGAAGTGACAGGAATTCAAAACGACCAACTTTATTTTTTCCAGTACGACGAATTAACATTTCTTTGGTGGAAAACATTTTGTTTTAAAGAACTATTTATATATAACTCACTTTGACTACCTGAACAACATAAGAAAACGCAAATATTGGTGATCCGCTCGACTGTTATACTATTTCAGGTTATCTAGCTCTCTCTTATCAAAAGCAATGTTGTTCATACACACTAAAAAATGGCTAACTTAACCACACATAATTTATATGTATATACATACATATATAATTTTCTACTGATCATTTTTTAGCTTCTCCCATTNACAGGATTATATTAAATTATATTTATACATTCCTATTGTTTGAGAAAATATGCATTTATATAAAAATACTAATCTTTACAAAAAAAAAAAAAGAGAAAAAAAAAGATATACGTATGTTTTTTTCTTATTTAAAGGCATGGCAACCACTGAGGGTCATTATTGCCTCAAATACTATTGTCTATCATCGTTGTAGAATTTAATGTCAGGCATGATAGATATTTTTTCAAATTTTTATAATTCATTTTATTATAGTTATATTATTGATACAAAAAAAATTATTAGGGCAAGAGCTCTTTGAAATTTTAATCTTTTTTTTTTTTATTATTATTCTACTGTAAATACTTTTAATTGTCAGTCTTAAGTGTACTATGATATCATTACACCATTTTTCTTTTAGCAGTTCTTAGTATATGAGTGCGTGACTAAATGTAATAAATGATACCAGTCTTATTGTAAGGTTTGTTGAGTCGTTACCTGTCTAAGAGACGGCCAAAACCCCACCCCCCGATCACCGCCACGGCCACGCTCGGCTGCTCTCCTTGCTATGTTGTGCGTTATAAATAGTTCCGTAGCTCTACAGGTGAGACGCGTTCACCCCCTGCCAACCAGAGTGCTCGCGTCTCTCCAGAGCTCGGGACCTAAACGACGGTCCAGAGAGCCGGGAGTAGCCGAGGACATGCGACCACGAGAAGAGAGGACCCGGCCATACTACCAGACCGGACTAGGCTGTGATTTGTCAGTATTAGAATTGGCACCTAAAGATGCCACAGCTAATTATTCAGATAATTCTTGAATGTTTGAATAATATTTGGTTATAAAATGAATATGTATGGTTTAATTCAATAGCTCGGTGATAGTTAGATTTGCGTAATTAGAGATTTGTAAGGATTTTAACAATAAATCATATTATTTAATATGGTGTTAGTTTTCTATGAATTTAAATCTTATCTAGAATATTTATTTTTTTCAGAAAAAGAAATATGTTTGCTATATGTTTCGAATTATTATTAAGGAGTTCCGTCAAGTCTGTTGGTAGGTCAAGTTTGTTTCTCTCCTGTTGGAAACCTCTGCAATCTATTAAAATGTGCTTCACTGTTAGCCTCACATCACATATTTGGCACATAGTGGGAGGATCCCGTGCCATTAGGTAACCATGAGTAATTCGGGTATGTCCGATCCTCAACCTGGTCAGAATAACTGCCTCACGTCTCGACTCTCTCCCTGAACAATTCCATGGTTTTACTTCACATTTGATTAAGCGTAACTTGTCACCTAAATCCATTTGTCTCCACTGGTCAGTCCACATATTTAGAATACTAATTTTTACTGCTGCAATGATATCATTCACCGGAATTTTTGTTATTTTTATCCCGTCATGAACTGCTTTTTTTGCAAGTTTATCTACTGGAGTATTTTCCGGTATGCCTATGTGACTAGGAATCCAAGTAAAAATTACATTGATATAATGTCTTCTTAGTTCATCTACTTTACTTAGAATATCTATAACCAAAGAGTTTTCTGTAAAAACATTTTTTATTGCTAGAAGAGACGCGAGGGAATCAGTACAAACAATTAATCGATTTGTTGTTGGTGTAATGATGTACAAAGGTTTCTGTATAGCTATAAGTTCAGCAGTAAAATTTGAGCAAAGAGATATTAGGGAAAATTTATAGTATCTATTTTCACATATTATTGCCGCTCCTTCTCCATCTGAGTTCTTTGATCCATTGATCCATCAGTGTATATGAAAGTAGAATTACAATTTTTTTAATTATATATTATTAAAGATATTTATGTAATACTCCGGTATTGTTTCATTTTTTTGGATATTTTACAAGTGACATATTATATGTTGGTGGGGTTGTAAACCAAGGAGGTACACGGAATTAGTTAAGATATTTGGCCTAAATAAATTTATTTTATCTAAGAATTGAATGGTTCTAAATGGGGAAGGTTTTTTTTCTCGTGTATTATTGCTATAGTCATTTATCCTATTTCTCGATATTAATATTTTATTTAATGGATGATTTTCTTATGCTTTTATTTTAAAATAATATGCCAAATTTAGTTGAGTTCTTCTGTATTCAAGCGGCAATACCCAAGATTCTACAAGTATTCTTGGAGCTGGACTTGATTTAAAGGCACTGGTTGCTATTCTTATTCCGCTTTTTTTACATTAACATTTTTAGAATACGGGGGCTGGCAGAACCGTAGGCAGCACAGCCATAGTCTAGTTTTGACCTGATAAAGCTACGATAAAGTATTAGCATACTGGTGGGGTCTGCACCCCACGACGTGTTACTAAGAATTCTTAAAAGATTCATGGATCGTAGGCATTCTTCTTTAAGAGAATTTACATGTGGTAGCCATGTCAGAGATACTTATCAAATGTGACTTCCAAATATTTGATATTATCTGCCATTATTATTTCTTTTCTTTCTAAAAAAAGTGCAGGAATGTATGTTGGTCTTCTTTTACAAAAAAGGATGCCACTTGTTTTAGCTTCAGATATCCTGAATCCCTTAGATTTTAGCCATGTATTAATATTGTTGAGACTTTCCTGCATATAATATCGGATTGTATCCAAATTGTTGCCTTTGCAAAATATTATGACGTCATCCGCATAAAACATTAACTTTACTGGATCCCGCACTATATTTTATAAATTATTAAGTGCAATGCAGAATAATTTTACGCTTGATACTCCACCTTGAATTACTCCGTTTTCTTAGTAAATTTTTTTGAAAAAATGCCCCCGACTTTAACTTTGAACGTTCTGTCCTCAAGTAAATTTTTTTAAAATAGCAAAACGTAACCGTCAATTCCACTACTTTTTTAAGTGTCAAGGATGTGTCTCCTCCACGCTCGATCAAATGCACATTCTATGTCAAGGGCTACAGCTAAGACTATTTTTTTACCTGAACGCATTTAAAACGGAAGTTTCTAATAGAACCAAATTATCACGAGTACTCCGCCCTTTTCTAAATCCGCTCTGCCATTCAGCTAAAATGTTATTTTTTTCAAGATACCAATCAAGCCGGTTACAGATAATTTTTTCAAATAGTTTGCATAGGGAAATAGTGCAATCGGTCGATAACTATTTATTTTGTTCTGTGGTTTGTTTTTTTTAGGTATAGGGATAACAATTGCTTCCTTCCATGTCAATAGAAAGTCTCCAGATTTGAAAATTTTATTAAAAATTTTTAAGACAATAGTTTTATTGCCTGAACTTAAGTGTTTGATCATAACGATAAAAATATTATCAGGGCCAGGGCTGGTATCTTTTCTGGAGTTCAAGGCCATTATAAATTCCTGCATTGAGATATTAGTGATTAGTGGATTTAGAGGATCAAAATTGATTTGTAAAGGTATTGATTCGCCAAGCATATTTCTTTGCCCGTTTATAAATGTATTTGGCATTTTTTCGCGCTTTTATATATTTATCTATATTTTCACTTGTTGTTTTGGGCGACCACCATGGTACTATTAAATTATTATTCTTATTTTTAGTCATGGGGATAGATTGTTTGGCAGCATTTAATTTTTGGCTATTTAAAACTTCTATAATTTTATTTATATCACTAGAATTTAAATTAATTAAATCTAAGCAAATGATGTGATATTTAGTCCAGTCTGCTTCCGAGAGTTTCCAGGGCGGAGTGTGTTGACTATTGTCAGGCTTATTCCTACTAACTAATTCTATTATTATTGGGAAGTGATCACTACCATAAGAATCATCTAATACTTTCCAATTAATTTTTGTAGAAATAATAGGGGAAGCTATTGTAACGTCAATGGCAGACATTGATCCAGTCCTCACGCAAAGGTGAGTAGGACTCAAATCATTTAGCACCACTAAATTTGTGATGTCTAAAAACGACTCTAACACTCGTCCTCTCGAGTCTGTTCCTAAAGTTCCCCAAAGGCTAGATTTAGAGTTTAGATCACCGAGGACCAGTACTGGCTCAGGAAGTTGCCTGTAAATATTTCTTAATTCATCACAAGTGAAGGGATTACCTGGAGGGAGATAAAGACAACATATAGTCACCTGAAAGGGTGAGTATATCCTCACGGCTACAACTTGCAACTCACTCAAAACATTTATTTATGTTGAAGCTATATATTTTTTAATTAAAATACACACTCCACCGCACGCGATTTGACCATCATTAAAATCTCTTCTATAAATGTTAAAATGTTTAATATTAAATTTAGTTCCCGGCTTTAGTCTTGTCTCTTGTATACAGACTATATTTCTATTTGTGTCACGAATTAGGCTTTCCAAATTCATTTCTATGATGAACTATACCATTAATAGTTTACTGAAGAATCATTTTGTTTGTTTTTAAAGATATTAATATGCTAAAATGGATTAAAATGCATCATGATATTAATACATTTTTTTTTATTATTTAAAAAAAATTTTTTCTTTCTTTCCTTTCCTTTTTTTATTTTATTATTTTTTTTTTTAAATATTTAAGTGACTTCAGGGTGTATTTTTGGTGCTTTTTTATTTCTTGTGACCAAAGTTGAATTTGTATCTGAATTTATACTAAAAGTTGAGCCAGAGTTAGATGAGGTTGATTGAGAAGAAAGTGGTCTTTTTGTAATGTTAGTTTTTGCCTCTTTATTGTTAATAGATGTCTGCTTAATTTGTTTAATGTTTACATTATGTGATTTTTTTTCATTATTTAATGAAGAAGAAGCTTGATCAATATTATTTATGACTTCAGTCTCCTGTTTCTTGTTAGTTTTTTCTTTATTTAATGTTTTTTTTAAATAATAATATTTGAATTACTATCATCCTCTATGATATTAGTGTTACCTTGTCTTGTTTTGATATTTTTTGTTAAATGATTTTCAAGAATAGCTACTCGATTTGTAAATTGTGTTACTACCTCTATTAATTTTTGCATTTGTGAGAACAAAATTTCAGTTTGTTTAGAGGTGTTTACAACTTCAGCATAAGAGACATTTTGTGAATTATTATCTGATCTATTTCGCTTTGTTCGTTGATTCATGATAATTTCCGCCTGTATGTATGTAACTCGCTCTTGACTTCGAATTTTTTCTATTTCTTTTCCCTCATAAATTGAGGACAATTTTTAGACCAAGAATAATGTTCTGTACTCCCACAATTAATACACTTTTGTTCTTCTGTACAAATCGTATTTCAATGGACTGAATGCCCACATTTCCCACATAATTTAATGTCACAATTATTTCAGTCGGCATAATGTCTAAAACAGTTATAACATTGAATAGGCATAGGTTCATAAGGACGAACCCACACTCTCAAAAAATCAAAGTTAACATATTCGGGCAGTTGACTATTTTCAAAGGTCAATATTAGAGTGTTCGATTGAACTTTATTACCCTGCTCAGATTTATTTAGTCTTATAACATTAACAACTCCTTGATCATTTAATTCGTTTTTTATTTTTTCCTCTAAACTATTCGATAGTTCAAAACATGTAATGACGCCCTTTGAATAATTAAAGAATTTATGGGCTCTAAAAATAACATTTATATTATTATAAGTTTTAATATTATTCAAATTAACCAAATCTTTTTCATTGCTTACTTCTAGCAATATCGATCCGTTTTTCAAAATTTAATTTTTACATCAAGTGCATAACTTTTGATAAATTTGCAGACAGGAAATGGGCTGAAACTATTAAATGTTACATTGCTGTTCTTATTGTCTAAAGTCATTAGTACGTATTAAGTAGTAAATCTTTGATTTCTATTGAATAATGAAAAAATGCTGGGGGTTTAGCCTTAACTTCTTCCTCAATCTCCATGTTAATTTATATATATATATAT